>CAWYPQ010000513.1:0-94173 GCA_963965965.1 Trididemnum nubilum | reverse complement strand
TGGATTTCGCCGGTGCATGGATATTCCTTTTGTAGTAGGCATGCATATTTTCTAAATTTCTCTTTTTGGTCAACACAGTTCAAGTCTTTTAGATCACGACAAACATGACGGAGAAAAAATGTTTTGTAGCTATGTGGCAAGGATAGTGCTTCGACTGCTTCATTGATAATGTCTTCGTATTCAACAAATGGTGTGCTGGTCTGCCATTCCATTTCATCATTTTCATCAATCTGCAAAAAATAAATTTATCCAAGAAGGTCGTTTCATCTGATCACCCAGGTATATAATTTATTTCAAATTCTTTATGCTGCACTACAACCTTTTCTCTCCAATGATTGGTTTGGTGAGAATATTTTAATTACGCATACACGTATATTAACAGTATATAGCGCGTATATTTGCAGTATATAGCGCATATATATATACACACGTATAGTTACGGTATGTAACTACAACACTGCTAACTCGATTATAAGCAGGTATCTGTCAAAGGACGCTGTGGTGGCGAACAGATTAGCACTTTACATGCCCATGTACTACTGTGCTCAAGTCAACACTTGAAAATCATGGTGGAATGGTTAACGCCTTTCTATCATTAAATCATGCCACCGTTATAACAATACGTCTGTTGTTACGTGCAGTTCGCCTTTAACTGGATTATTGTGTTCTTTAAGTAGTAGCGAAAAAATGGTTTGAACCTAACGAAGCAAATGCTACTAAGTAAGCAGGCCTGAACGTTTAACCTACTTATTGCAGAAACTTTTCCCATTGCGAGTTGCATTCCTTTACCAATATAAAGGCAAAGATGAAAGCAACAGGAATGGATATAACGTGTTATTTAACAGCAGTGGTAGCACTGACCTCATCAACAAGCACAATTATTTCTTGTAGGTCCATATCCACAGTTTCAAGATTGTTTAATCAAAATTTATCTTCCGTTCCAGAGTTTGGTTATGAAATCAGTACAATGTAAAGTAACGAAATAATGTTTTGAAAAGCGTAATTTTATCTGAAAATATACTGCAAGATTTAATGTGAATTGAAATCGTAACCTATTAATATTGCTCGTTGTCTTGTCCTGTCCCTTAATTTGGTTTCTTTACTTTTATACAGTATTTACTTTTCAGCATAATATTGTTTGTGCTGTTTGTCCCAGTGGCACGCTCAGCGCAGCGGACACATTATGATCTTCTAATCGTAAGTTAGTATTACAGTAGATATAAACCAGTCATACCAAAGACTCCAAAATTGGTATTCACAGCTTCCCCGCTTGACGTTCAGCATTAAATGGACAGTGTGGAGAACAAGCCGGCAAGTTCGCTAGTTGTGCCGTTGGCAAAGGTGCTTAACGGGATTCCTCCATCTTTATGTGGTAGACAGATGGCAGCTCGACTCGAAGACTGAAAGGTCACTTTGTCCTGGCCAAAGAAATTCGGAAAATAAAAATAAATAAACTAAAACTATGTAATGTATACTGCAATGTTGCGTTTTTGTTGCAGCTGGATGCACTCCTGGTCAATGTTACTGAACAGCAAAGGAAGAAGGCCGATGACTGCACTTTAATTGTAAGATGAGGGCGTCTAAGACGACACACAAGTTTTAGTCTCTCAAGAGCTTGGACTTGCAGTCAATTTTGCATTGTGGTCACCAGCGCCGGCGAGAGACTGTAACGAACTCAAGTGGGCCCATTTGAATCAGTCACCAGAAGGTTGCGTTCATTATTTATTATCAATTAATACGTTGACAGATCAAACGCATTAACAGGCAAACAACTTAATAGATTAACAATTTAGTTGACTAACATTTTGGGTTTTTTGCTTCTGTGTTGACTGAAACTTTCCGAATGAGATACTGCGATAGTAGTCAGTATATTTTGTATCGTAGCTGAGTGTATGTGAAACTATTTTGGTGCATTATTATTTGCAAATAGAAACTTAAATCTGTGTAAACAATGTTTGTGAGATTATAGTATGTTTCAGTACTTACAATATGTAACTATTCGTTGTAAAAGACAGGCCTACTTATCGCCCTTTTGTCGAATCAGCTTTACCTACAAGGCTATTTATTCGTGGGAAAGTGCTCTTTACGTTGTGGCCCAGTATGATACTATGACTAAAATCTGGTAAATCAAATAGCTATAGACTTTCCGCGACCCATAGTTTGAGGAACGCTGGCCTACGTTGTAGACTTGTGGTAGTATAAGTCGGCAGTGAGTTGGAGCATCGTTTTTACGACGACCATGATCGTAAGGTTGTGCGTTCAACTCTCACCCGAGCCTCGCTATTGCGTCCTTGGATAAGATGCTTCATGATGATTATCTCTGCTTGGTGGTTTCTTAACAAGCTGCAAATTAAAAAAGCAAGAAGCACAGTTCAAGCGGAAAACTCGGAAACAATGGCAACTCCTATAGGCCTTGTTACGCTAGCAGAAAAAACGTCTAGAAAAGAGATCTCGTGATACCCATCGAGGTACCTCTTGAAAAATTTTTTACATATAGATTTTTAATGCCTAATTAATGATATTTGAAATGTCTTCGGTTGCAACCAGGTGCCGTTTTTAAGATATACCGCTTTTAATCGAACGCGGATGAATATTTTAAAATCATACGCTTGAATAATTTTTTTACTATTAGTGTTGCCGTGAAATAATTCACAAATTTCAACAAAGATATTTTTTAACTTTCTTTGAATGTAAAAATTCAAAATACTGTAATTTTAAGCTAAATAATTAATCATGGATTAATTTTTGTTAAAAAGTTTGCATATTTAGTGTTTTAGCTTGAGTTTTTTTGTGGTGAATATTAAACGTGGAAACTTGCTTTGAAGTCACGTGACCGTCGTCACTTGGCAGCTGATCGTTACGAATACAAAACTTTGAAATAGTTCTCATGATTAAATACCGATATCCTTAAGAATTAATAAAGAAATTATTTCGTGTTAAAAGTCGAAAAGCAAATGAAGTACCGCACTTCGTGAATTACACCATATGTCTGTTATGATGATAGTCTACCCACAAAAAGTAGCCTAACACAATAACTACTTTGAGAAATACCGATAAGCTTTCACTCCTCCAAACTAACTAGCCTAGCCCTAGCTGGTTGGCTTATCAACTCTCGAATGTCTGTTCTGCCACACTTAAGCACTTGAAACAATCACCGGAGTTAAGCCAACCAATAACCCAAAATAAGAAATGACTCTCATGAAATTGTGAAAAGGAGAACAGTTTATTTATGCCTTATTTTGCAATATTTCCAAAAGTGTAGGTCTAATTGCTTTATGTTGAAACTTCGCAGTAAAGTACTGTAGTGCTAAAACATTGTTGCTGAATGATTTCTTAGAATTGACGATGTGCTTTTGTTCGATTGGAATAAACGTTATGGACTGATGACCTGTACATCCATAGCTACCGACTGCCGTAGGCTATCGATATTCCTCAAAGCTTATCGGTATTTTTTGAAGCAGTTATTGTGTTAGGCTTCTTTTTGTGGTAGGCTATCATCATAACAAACACGTAGTGTAATTCATAAGGTAGTTCGTTTATTTTTCGACGTTTTGCATGAAACAATTTCTTTATTAATGGTTACCGGTACTTCATCTTGAAAAATTGTTTTGAAGTTTTGCATTCATATCGATCAGCTGCCAAGTGACGACGGTCACGTGACTTCAAAGCAAGTTTCCACGTTTAATATTCACCACAAAAAAACTCAAGCTAAAACACTAAATATGCAAACTTTTTAACAAAAATTAATCCATGATTAATTATTTAGCTTAAAATTACAGTATTTTGAATTTTTACATTCAAAGAAAGTTAAAAAATATCTTTGTTGAAATTTGTGAATTATTTCACGGCAACACTAATAGTAAAAAAATTATTCAAGCGTATGATTTTAAAATATTCATCCGCGTTCGATTAAAAGCGGTATATCTTAAAAACGGCACCTGGTTGCAACCGAAGACATTTCAATCATTAATCAGGCATTAAAAATCTATTTGTAAAAAATTTTTCAAGAGGTACCTCGATGGGTATCACGAGACAACACAATTTTGGACACCGTAACAAGGCCAACTAAGCGAGTCTGGATTCGTCCTATGTATAACGCTCTGTCGCTTTCTCGTGATAGGAAGATAAATATGAAGAAATCAACAAAAAAATCAATCACTTAATTTCCTGTGATCAGCAGCCACCAGCAAATTGTAAAGCTAGTAGTAGTGTAGTGTGTCTCTTATTTCCGTACCGTCAATACAAGAATAAGCAAAATAAAAGGTAAAATATAATGGTCATGGTTGCATTCCATTGGCACCCAAGAGGTTGCAACCTACCATCGTTAGCTTTTTTTGGAGAAGGAAAAGCTTCACCAGCTATCTGCTAGTCCTATAAAACCTGCTTTAAAATAGAGAAAACTGGCAAGTGGAAGAACGTATGCCTCTCAAGGGATTCAGGAGTGATTCTAAGTCGGGTCAAAGTAGACACAGAAATAAGTATTCACAGCTCATCTCTCCTTGCCGTTCAGCATTAAAGGTAAAGTGTCGAAAATCCTCAACTTGAAGGCTTCCGCAAAGTTAAACTCCAGGATGGGGTTGGGTCGTTGCGCTACTGCTACAACATGAACTACAAACTTAAACGTTGGATTATATCAAACAAACTTTTCCACATTTGAACCGGCTACAACATTGCAACGCTAGACATCAAAATTTCTGGCGTTACTTGAAAATGTTCGTATCGTAGGAGCTTCACCGCGTCCGCCTCTACGCCGCTGGTAACCAAAAAAGGTTTCAAGCGGATCTTGGTTGATTCTACGTGCCAGCACATAGCTTGCACCAAACTGCAAAGATTCTTTAACAAGTGCCACCATTGAAAGAGTGGATACTGTCAACCCTTCTTCTGTGCTTTGGCTCAACAACATGCAGTTCACATCAAATCCACTCTCCTGGCATCGAGCAGTTGCGTTTGAACGCCATTCCCGAAGGTAGTTAAGAAATTGTGTTTCCAACCATAGCAATCTTTCATCACTGTCCTCGCTGTATGGCTTCCTGGTTGCTTTGAAGTTGGAATTTTGAAACCCTAGGGAAAAAACCTTTAAACCAGCAAGTGAGGCATCCTAACTTGGTTGAATAGGACGTCACAAATTTTTGAATATATTTTTAACTTAAAAGTTATATTTTAACTGAGCGGTCGTGTTGACTTCAAGAGCTTTCATCGTGGATGAGTGGCAACAATCGAAAGCTAGCATCAAATAAATAAGGTAAAAATTATATGAAATAAATATTGCAAAAACTGAGCAACATACCTGCATTCATGCAATCAAACCATTTATTTATGGCGAGAATGAATTTCGCTAAACTGAGATGTCCTTTGTCTTGCATTGCAAGTCCTGTGAAAGTTATTGACTAAATGCTTAAAACAATAGATCAAATGCATAGCCGCAAGAGAGGTAAAGGATTTGCGATGGAAGGGGGAAACGAATATCTGAAATCCAGCAACAAAATCACAAGCCCTAATATTGGTGTGAGTGGTCTTCCTCTTGTATAAGCCCCGATCCTCCAAGAGGAGGTGCAATTGCAGTCTCTGCAATAATGATCGAACTCTAAAAGAAGGCCTTCATTTATTTAACCCGAGTGATATTACTGCCGGAGCAATATTTTATGTCGATCTGTTATGCCCGAATATAGGATTATTTTCCCCAAATTTTAGACGTTTTGACCCAAATAAGGGATCGCCGGCGCCCTAGCCCAGCTGCCCCAAGTATCCCACGGTAGTGATCAAATCGTAATAAAAAGTGCATACTTAGTCTATGAAAGCAGTTACGCGGCTAATTTGACGTTCATTTTCTCCCAGGGTGTTGGCATTACATGGCTCTCAGTCAACTTGTGGAACAATCGTAACTCGTCTCGCTTAAAATCTTCCTGGGTAAGAATAAAAAAGATTTTTCAGAATTTTTTCAATCAATAACTCTATATTCTGTACTAACAAAGGTACAAAAAATCTAAACCAATAAATTGAATGTTTGATCCAATCAACGCTAAAATAATACCGGTAACATAAAAATAAGCAGAAAGGTTTCTTCTTACTTGAATTAGATGTTTGATGGGCTCAACCGATATAATACCATTATTCCATAAGTGCTTCTTCTTGTTGATGAGGTTGTTTCTGTAAGTTTTAATCAAGTGAGGTGGATCGGGAATGAAGTAGATGTATCTTCAAAATATAGGCTGTTTATTAAGAAATCAGTGTTACAACACAAATTGAACGCAGCAATACCAGTGGCTTCTTTCACATGAGCCAAAAACCAGCCACAGTAGCCGATTTGAAATTGTTTTCCAGCTCAATGTCAATTACGTTTTGTTTTGATTCTGTTTTGGGTAGTCAAAGGGCCACCACAGCGGCTTGGTTCCCAAGCTAGTTACAACGTAAACGAGACTGGAAAACGGGCGTTGTTAGTTTTTTTCCGAGGGAAAACGTCATAATTCTATCTTGGGTATGAAACAAATTTTTCAAAGTTTTAGGAATTCAAACCTTCCGCTTCTAATAGTAGCCAACGCTATGGTTTAACCAACTACGCCACGCTAAGAATCTACTGTATGCACCACTCAAATATAGCAATAGCTCCTTACCTTGACGAATCCGCTGGGTTACGCATTCGATATGGAACAGCATCATCGCAGGCAGATGCAAGCAATTTCATGACTGTTCGATTTGCTGCAAGTCCATCAACTGAAAGACTAGAAATAGTTTTAACCTTTTGAAACAACAAGTTCAGCAGCATTTACTCTATTAAAGCAGCGTTCCCAAACTATGGGTCGCAAAGTTACGCATTAGCTTTGATTAACCAGTAGCCACTGTCTATTGAATTGAGAACAGTGGCGACTTCAGCATAGGTATTTCAAAGTTAAGTGGGCCGCCATAAGCTGTCGTCATAAACAATGGGTCGCAATTTTTTTAAGTTTGGAAACCACTGGTTTTAAAGTACTGTCACATGGTCCTACAAAAGTACAGTATGCACATGTAAAATAAGGTTAACATTGTGTGCAAGACAAACCGCAAACATTATTACACTGGCCTTGACTGTACGGAATGATTTAGAATTAGGTTACTTACATACAAGTCCACATATAGTGATTGATGTTTGAAAAGGAATTTCGACAAGTAAGTCGGTAATGACAAGCATCAATTCTCGGTAGTTTATTCCTTTTGTGCAGTAGTAAGAAATCACTCCATCAAGCTGTTTGTTGGTAATTCCTAATCAAAAAACAAAGACTGCCAAATAATAGTTTCGACGAATTTTTAGTTTTACACTGAATCTCCATTCAATCAAACTCATAGCCAGGAATAAATGATCATTTACAAGGTGATGCCGAAGCGTTTACGTCTAAACAGAAAAACATTTGGATGTGGAAAAGTCATGTATAGTAGTACACATGTTATCCCCATGCACGAATAGGATCAGCAAGGCACAGTCTACTGCAATAATAGCATAACAGTCAATGTTACCTCTTACGAATACTGCAAGCATGTGGGTCGCCATCTCTTCTTTTGACTTCGAACAGCTGGTTAAACTTTCTTCACCAAAATCCACATACCCAACAATGTCACCTGTTGCTGAGCAATAGGCTATTTCCTCTACAAAAAGACGAGTTCACAATATTTTTATGGTTGCACTTTTAAGCTAGGTGCACATTTTATAGCGCCTTTGAAAATAATACTTTCATTGATTAATCGTGATTCAACACTTCACTTCATGATCACGTAATATTGCTAAGCAGTTAAAGCCCAAGAGGCGCAAAAGCTTTTGACCTGAGGTCAGCTTTGAGTAGATGTAATAAGTTAATATCGGTTTTCAACTCAGGTCATTTTATTTCTTATGGTATGCCATGTGACCAGGCGCGTAGCCAGGATTTGAAAAAGGGGGGGGCTATTTTGAAAGAGTGAGAAGTGTGCATACGACGTTGACTCGAATTTTCATTGACCTTGAATCAGTTTCAGACGGTTTGTCCGAAATTTGAGACGAAATGTCTCGGAAACATCGGAAATTCAAACGTTTTTTCCGCCCAAAATTAGGTGATCTCCAAAAAAAAAAAAAAAAAAAAAAGTTCTTCGCCAAAATTCAGACTGATTTTTCTCCCAAGTTTCGCAAGTTCAAACGTCTGAGGGGGGGCTCTTTTCGTATGGGGGGGGCTATTTTCCATTTTTCACAGAAAATCGGCCTCAAAAGCACAAAATACATGCGTTTTTGCATACTTCACAAGCCAATGGGGGGGCTCGAGCCCCCCCCGCCCCCCCCCCTGGCTACGCTACTGCATGTGACCCAGGCACATCTACACGGATGTTCACTCGTTCAACACGTGGTGTGCCTTTGGGCAACACCTGTTGCAGCCTATGGCTGTTACGGTACCACCTCGACAGCTTGGTCCTCAGAGCTCAATTAAACAAGCCAGGGAAATATGCATTAACTGTCTTTCTCAAGGACACAACATCGTTTTTGCCCAGTCCAGGTATAACATCAGGAGCCAACAACACTTTGATTACTTGCATGATGCTTTAATCGACTGAGCTATAGACGCTGCATTCACCTAGGTTCAATTTACCTATCAGGTACCACCACTTCACATACGTATCTAGAATATTTATTATACAACCTTTGATAGTCATTTCATCAAAAGCTAACACTGCCATGGTGTCACATCTTTTTCCACTACTTGCAGCGATAGCATTTTTAATTCGTTGCAAAACTTCTTTCTGCATGCCAATTTGCAAATATCCACTTTTATTTCGTTCAGTACGTAAAAGTTCAGTGTTGGCAAAACCAATATTTTCTGAAGGAATTCATAGGCAGAAGGAGATTTTGCGTAAAGTTTCAAGCAAAACCTGCAAATATACAGAAGCTGCGCATCAAGTTCAATATTTCAAGTTGAAATAGTTAAACTAGACTAGGTTTCGTTTACAAAATTTATGTCATGTGCACTAGTTTTGTGGATAACAAAAAAATTCAGCGCTATACCGTATGATGGAAGGACTGTAACGCCTTGCATAGTCGGTTTTAGATTGCTGCAACTCTGTCTGTCTTGACCACCATTCTCTCAAGAACACATTGTTCTGCTTTCTTTTGCTGACACTCTCCAAAATCTCTGCACATTGCTCACTAACCGTTACTCCTTTTGAAATAAATTCCTTTTCTAGTTCTTTTAACCTGCAAAATCAAAAAATAGATTTCATTGGCATAAGCATGTGAAAAATGAAGATTTATGATGTTTTAGATGCAATATATTCATCAAAATATATCTAACTGAAGTGTTGCATTGCAGCTTGCTAATGTATGTTATCCAATTACTGCTTTTGCTGCATCTGCCAACTTGCTCCAAGTCTTTCTTTGCTAGCCTTTGAAATAGCAGAAAATTTTGATTGAGGCTTAGCTCGAAGTCTAGCAATTCGCTTTTGTTGTCGATCTTGCTAAGATTTTTGCATTTTCCACAAGTTACTGCACTTACTGCAAACCTGAGATTTATCGTTGAGAACAATGGCCTCACAAGATTTGCTGATATATCTGAAAAACAATAGCTTTGATTCAAGTCATCAAAATGAGCAGCACTACTTACTTATTCTTTTCTTATTAAAAATTGATCAGACATGCTGAAAGCTGGTGAAATCAGTGGCTACCAGTTCAAAGAAAACTGACCTTGAAATCACACCTACAAAAGCTATGCATATCCCAGCCAGAGTTAGGCTTGGTAAATTATACATTTGAATAAAAAAGCTAAGTTGCTTAGACTGCTACACTTGATTCCTGCAAATAAGATACCAAACTCAGCATACATACGATATCTAAACCACAACATATGCCTGCTTTGAACATACCGTGCAGAAGATCCTTCCACCAACCTTAGTGGCACATGTAACCAGCCATCCTTCCTTAATACAGCATCATATCCTGAACAACTACGAAATCTCATCAAAAGATTTAACGTTTCTTCCAAATTCCAGTGCTCCATTGAAACTTGATTACTCAATTCTTCACAATATAGACCATTTTTAGCAATGCTAAACGACATTTCTCCATTGCCAAGTTCAGAAATTAAAAAACTTAGTGAAGCAATTCCATGTAAGTCAAGGTTTTCATAATATGTCAGATGCACAAATTTACTTTCCACATAAACTCTCCAATTTGTAAGATTTAAGCTTTTGAACTCAGCTAAAATATCAAGAAGACTCAAAATTGATGAAGATTCTGGTGCCATTTTGTCTATATCATCCGTTGTGCATGTATTAACTGCAGCATTCTGATATGCATGTGTAACTCGCTCCCGTCGTTTTTTAATTATTGACTGATGCGACTTTACAGGCATATTTGCAGAAGGAAGACAACCGATTTTGATCCAAGATTTTGTCACAGTTCTTTGAATGTCATCATCACTAAAGTGTTTTTCACAAATAAATGCTTTTCCCTACTTCACCCTTTGCTTGAACCTTATATCATATCGATATTTGAATATCACCTAAAATTTAGCAAATTTTAAATTGAGTTTTCATTAGCATTTTCACTTTTTGGGCATTAACAATAACATATTGCTTGGATTGTAATCTCAATTAGATTAATATTGATGCACATAGCTTTATGTAGAATAAGCTACAGGTAAGGTAAATGTAGTAGTTGAAATGGTCGAAGCAGCCTGACATTGGCACCTTATGGGCAGGCTTATGAAATAGTCTACAGTTAATCATTTAACCTGCCAAGTTCTGCCATGCAGGCTAAATGTGGATTAACTTCTTTTACGACTAAAATTTGTTTAGACAAAATAGTTAGCAAGCATTTGCAGGGCCTCTAAGCCGTTGAAGATGCAGTGCTCACAAATTGATCGAATTTGAGTAAGAATCGTTAAACCCAAAACGGAGAAAAAATAAAAGTTTGAAAAAAATCTATTAGTCAATTTTAATACAGCATATTATTACAGAAAAACATTAACTAAAATCTAATAAAACCAGACTATTTCAATCGCAAATGGAATCAACAGGGGTATATCTGAACAAGTAATGTTGAAATGTATTGATCTTCAAGCTTAAACTTCAACCTCTAAAATTTTTTATGGTCAATACGTTTTTAATTTGTTTTGTATTCCCTGGTGATCCCATTTACAATTGGCCAATTGTACAAAAACTGTTGGGTTTTATAAAGTTTATGTATGTGTCTAATGTTTTATAGTTTTGTGGAAGTCTATGCTGGGATACCTGCTCTTACTCTTTTTTTGATTATGTTCAAAACCTAAAATTAACCACAAACCCGGTAAAATACAATAGTTGCTATAATCCACGTTTGGTTTAAACTGCACGTAAAATCGTAAGCATTGATCGAGGGTAACTTTATTTCGTTTTGACCAACTGGTAAAGCTTGATCTTAGGAAAATTTTTTTAAGTTGATGTGAGTTTCTATTCAAAATTTACCTAAACAAGAGTTTTAAACGGTCCAACAACTATGATTCCGAACCCGGCAAAAACCAGAAAACTGATTTGAAGCCAATCCCAGGCCCGTAATCACCCGAAATTAAGTTAGATCTAAAAATATGTACGATTATTGCTCCAAACAAAACTAATCATTGCTGATAAATTGTGACGTAATAATAATAATTGTATAGTAATAAATAAATAATTGCATTGCTTCTTAAAGGGGGTAAAGCATCCAGCTGGGATTATGTGCAAAAAATAAAGAATAATCTAAAATATATCTTCATCAAGTTTCGCCAGTTTACGTCTTAGCGTTTCTGAGATACTTGATTTCTAAGTAAAGAGATCTCCCCAACAGTGTTGCCAGTTAAAATTTTATTTTTCTTAAAATAATGTTCATTGCAATCTTTCACATTGGTTTGAAAGCTCCTGAATGCAATACTTATGCATGAATTAGTGTTGCAACAGAAATACTTCTAAAATTTAAATAGTATATCCAAATTTCTAGAAACTTATTTTTCAACTGACAACACTGTCGGAGAGATCTCTCAACTTTGAAATGAAATATCTCAGAAACGATAAATCGTAGAAAGCTGAAATTTAGCGAAGAATGTTTTAGATGTTTCTTTAAGTTTTGCCCATAATCCCAGCTTTAAACAAAGTCGTCACTCAGGTTGCAAAGTTTATTTTGATTACGCTTTAATAGCATCTAAAAGTCGAAAACAAAAGGCAAATACGTATATCAAGCCCGAATTAAACACAACATTTTGTCACTTTGATGTCCGAACCCGGTCTGAACCCGACCCGAACCTAATAATCCCAGCCTGACTTACAGCTCTGCCCTCAAATACGCTCGTACGCCAGGGATTGTTCACCCAGGGTGGAGTGGGCCAAAAGAGTTATATTTTTTAATAACAAAAAAAAAAAAAATTGAAATAGGCAATTGAAAAAAATGGGACAATATACCAACGTTTTAGTAGTTCTTTTTTTTTTCTTAAACGTTATTTTGACTTTGGTCTAGATTTTATAAGCAATCTTCAAATCAAATCTTGTATTCGAGTCGCTGTTATATGCCGAAGCGTGTAACGAGTTGGCGGGGTTTATCTCCACATCAATGCGCCCAGGCAACAAAGCTCCTTTTGAAGAAATGTCGCAGCGGTGCGAGCCGTTGGCAACATTGTGTCCGTTTTGACCGGCCCGAGGTTTGAGCCTCAGACCTCTCGCTTCAGACCCGACCGCCTTCCCATTTGATCCAGGGGCGGCATTTTAGAGGTTTGATAATTTTTGCAAGATTTGCCCTTGGCTTTTAACAAGTTGTTGTTTAGTCTACCAACTGTCCGACTTCACGAAATTACATACTTGTATCCAGAAACAGTTAAACTACTCTATTAGCTATATATATTCACTGCAGAAATAATTTTACTGGTTAGTCAAGCTATGGAGTTTGAAAATTCGATTCGATGACAAATGTGAATTGAGTCGGCGCATTCAGCATTTCTAATCGAATCAACTCCACCAGTCAAACGACCTCCTTGAGCACAGTGAAACGCATTGGCTAGTGAATCAAAGCAAAGCACAAACGAAGTTCTACTAAACGGAAAAATACATACATGATTTATTGTAAAATAAGAAATTTCGAAAAAATTGAATTGAAACGTGGTATGCTATAGAACCAATTACAAGCTGTAGATGGCAATTATAAAACAGCAAACATAAAAATCCACTTCAAAGGCAGTATGCAAGGGTTTTGAATTACAGTAGAACCTCACCTAACGGACACCTCAATACAGTGGACACCTCATGATAACGGACAATTTCTTCATGTACGGAATTCTCCTAAGCCATTAAGTAGTATTCTTAACCCAATACTATGGACACCTCATTATTCAGGATAACGGATAGCTGATTTGGAAAATGTGCGTCCCGACCTAACCTATTATGGACAGTGTTGGTAACAAAATGCAGTCATTTCAAAGGTACGTTGTTTGTGGTGATAACTCATTAAACATTAACAATTACAGTACTTGTTTTACATAATTGTTCGACGATTGTGTCAATTTTAATCAAACTTAAACCTTTTTATTTAATAGGCAACTAAGTAAATAAGCTTGTAGTATAATTTGAGCTGCTTAAGTGAGAAATCCCTTTGTTTTAAAAATGCGCGAGATCACGAGAGACACTGTAGAAAGAGAGAGAAAAGAGATGGCACTGAGCAAAAGCAGACAAACAAGACGTGAACTTTCACTAGAAGACAAGTATAGGCTGATAAGAGAGAAAGAGAGTGGTGGAATATCTTGCAGAGAGCTAGCTGAAATCTTCAGCATTGAAAAGTCACAAGTGTCGCAGATCATGACAAGAAAGGCAGAGTACCTAGAGGCGAATGAGAAAAATGCCCCTTCTGATAGAAAGCTAGTCAAGATTTTCCATGTCCCAGGGAATGCAAGATGTTGACGACCTTACGTTTAAGTGGTTTCAACAAGCTCGGGGGAACAACATTCCAGGGTCTGGACCATAGAGTAATGTCTAACCATGGACTAATTTACTCTATGATTAAGTGAGCTCAAAGCAAAGGTAGAGAATATCATACTGTATCATTACGATTCCCTAGGAATGTCTTTTTCACTACCGAGCTATTGTACAGAGTCCATTGGTGTCCATTTAAGATTGATTTTCAATACAATGGACACCACAAAATTACGGACAGCTGAGCTAAGTCCCAAGGGTGTCCGTAATAGTGAGGTTCTACTGTAGCCTACATTGAAATGAATTCGTACGATTGAGTCTCAGTATTTCTTTATTATGCACAACAAGTAGAATAATAATAAATCAAATCAGCGGTAGGCTATATATAAGTGAGTGAACAAAGCGAAACGAGAACAAAGACGCGTTAATTAAATTCTTTTTATCTTGCAATATCCGTTCATGATGCAATATACTGTACCACCCGTAACAATGAACGATATGTGCCAATGACCGGAAACCGCAGACAATTCATTTGTTATTAGTTAAAAAGTTCATATGTCAACTAGGGAGACGTGTTAAGAACGCTAATGTAACTCAAACGTATCACAGGGTCTGGGAACGGAGCCCCCACCCGCTGGGCGATTTTTGTATTTTTTTAAAATAAAAAGCTATTTTAATGCCATTGGATCACATTTCGCTCGTATTGAGAACCATTTGAAAGTACTAAACTTTAACATTTGCAAGCCAATCAAAAAAACTAAATTGTTCAATTCTCCTTATACTTGCAATTTAAGTCCAAAACACGTCAAAAATCTTGCAATTTGTTGTTGAATTTTAATTGTAAGTGATTTATTTGGCCCAGATAGGGAGAAGTTAAGAACATTGCCTCGTGCAATACAACAGTCTCAGCAAATAATCCATCCCAAAATTTTACTAAGAAATTTTTGTCTGGTCATGAAATTAAGCAGTCATAGGAGCAGTGGTGGGCAAGTTACTTTCTAAAAGTAACTAGTCACAAGTTACAGTTACCTGGCAAAAAAGTAACTAAGGTACAGTTACCAATTTGAAAAAGTAACTAGTTACAGTTACAAGTTACAGTTACTTTTAGTGATTAAAAATTTGGACTAAAAGAATAGTTCGAACCTTTGGCCTAGCTATTACACCGAAGTCAATTCTCAACACTATTCTCATACTCATTTTTAACTAAACTCTGTTCTATTTTATAGTGTACTATTTCCTGAACTCAGCCCTAACCCTTTATAACATTGCGTTGGTAAGAATCGAGCCACAGACCTCGTGACTCTTCGCACAGCACATTGTACCTTTACGCCACCGA
Organism: Trididemnum nubilum; assembly: GCA_963965965.1. Taxonomy (NCBI): domain Eukaryota; kingdom Metazoa; phylum Chordata; class Ascidiacea; order Aplousobranchia; family Didemnidae; genus Trididemnum; species Trididemnum nubilum. The sequence continues at coordinate 78,944 of CAWYPQ010000513.1, read as the reverse complement.
AGCTGGCATCAGCGATCGAAAGAACTGCATTCTTGAAACATCGCGTGCTCAATCCACCGTGAACAACGTATGCGTTATTGTCGTTGGCGTGCGTTAGTAGCGTGGAGTAGCACTAGACACTTCCTTCAGCTTTTGATGTATTAACTTAAGGTAGGCCTAACTTCAGAGCTGGGCGTTTAAAAAACATATTGTAAAGCGCAAGCGCAAATTTCACAACCAAAGTTTTTCTAGTTTAAAGCGCAAGCGCAAATTCCGCAACCAAAAATTTTAAGCTTAAAGCGCAAATTCCGCAAACAAATTTTTAAAACTTAAAGCGCAATTGCGATTTTTGATACCAAAATCTTAAAAGCGCAATTGCAAATTCCGTAACGAAAATTCTAAACGTTTTAAAGCGCAAACACAAATTCTGCAACCAAAAATTGAAAATAGTACAGCGCAGCTACGAATTGATTGCTTGAGAAGCGCATACAAATTTCGCTATTTAAAAAAGTTTTTGAGTACAAATTTTTGTATAATCGAAGTTTCAAAAGCGCGGTGCAGACGATGGTGTGAAGTATAAAAATATGAACGTACGTACAAACATTGTACCATCTTCAGCTAAGCTGCACTGGAATAAACCAACTGCATTGCGTTTAGCTTTTATAACTAAAGGCACATATCTAAGACCGAAGAAAGAATTATTTTTATAGTTGAAAAAAAAGCAATTAAACACTAAAACAAAAAATAATAATAAAAATAAACAGCAATAAAAATAAATGAACACCAAAACAAAAAAAGCTCCACTCACTCACATTAAAAAATAATGCTTTATTCATGGAGAAAAATTGACTTTTTCAAACACTTTTTATTTTCACGCAGAAAAACAAACTTTAAAAAATTTTTTTTCGTCATAAACGATCGTTTCGATCGCAAAATATCAGAACCAACAGCAAATAATCTCTCGACGGCGGCCAAACTAGAAATAGCAGTGTTGAATCTTTTGAACTTTTGCAACCACGCATCTCTATTGTAGGCAGGAAAGCAATCTTTGGTGATTTTGTTGTTTGCTCTTCCGACCCTTTCATCTAATCTTTTTCCTATTGTAGAGGCCACGTTCTTCGGCAACTAATTACAGTACAAAAAACCAAAAGTATTTCGTATTAAGTGAGGTAGCTTAAACTACATACAGGATTCAAAATTAACGCCTGCCCGCTTGCCCGAGGCAAGCTGAAATCGCTTCTGCCAAGTTAGTTTTCAGCTTAACTTCCCCGACGGCAAATTAACAAAATACAGCATATTCGACAGTAGCGTAGCCAGGAGGGGGGCTATAGCCCCCCTCCATTGACATGTCGATCAAAATGCAGAATGAGAAAAACACTACGTTTTTAGCATTTTTGAGACTGTTTTATGTACTGGAGTGGACTAAATGGTGATTTAAAACACTTTTTGAAACATATATTCAAAGGAGGGGGGCTAATTTTCAAAAATAGAACCAACAAATAAATAAAAACTTTGAAAAATGGTCAGAAATAAGCAATCAAATTTGATCGCAAGTGTAAAATTGCTAAACATAGGTTTGATCAACAAACGTACTATAAACTAAGGAATAGGGGGGGGGGGGGGGCTATTCCGTATAAATTAATTACCAATCATTTCTCTCGAATCTCTTTTCATTAGCCCCCCTAAATTATTTTTCTCTATAAACTGTATACAAAATAGATTACTCCGTGTGAGTTTTATGGAACTATTGCATTTTATATTTACCAGCATCGAAATAAGAGAACCAAAATTTTGTCGTTCACCACCTCCCAAATGTCCCATTTATGCAACCAGTTTAATCATGTTTGCACTGCCAATTTCTAAGCCACGTTTCAAAAGCATTATTTTTTTTTCAAAATAGCCCTAAAATTTAGTTAATTTTGCAAAAAACGCAAAATTTTCGACCGCTGGGGGCTCCGCCCCCAGACCCCGTGCCTCCGGCGGCTTTGCCCCCAAACCCCCAGCCTCCTACGGCTAGGGGCTTCGCTTCCAGTCCCCCATTGGCCTCCGGCGGCTGGGGGCTCCGCCCCCAGACCCCCCAAAACAGTCCCCCATTGCGAATTTCTGGCTACGCGCCTGGTATTAGACAACTTCAAACAAATTATTCAAAACGCAATTTACCCGGTTTTGTTGCAATGAAGTAAAATTTGTACTAGGGAAAGCTGTTCCTTGCTTTTTTTTAGTAAGCACTTTGTAACTATCACAATTAATGCATTATCTAATAGTACACTCATTATTAATCGCAATTAACACGTCTCAATCGCACGCAGATTTTTCGATTCTTGGACGCGTTTAGCAACTGTTTGGCACAAAATGTTCCGTTTTTTTTTCTAGAAAAGTTTTCGGGCGCTTGCCACGCTAACAGCTGTTTCAGATACAAGTATTACCCTGCGCTGCATGACGATAACGTCAAGAATTTTGCAATTTTTTTGTTATGATTAGTTTGAAAATCTTTTAGCTTTCTAGCTGGTGTAGTTTCCAAAATATTCGCTAATAAAAACACGTTAGCAACAAACCACAACGGTAATTAATAATTATAATCGTTAAATATTAAAAATATTAAATGAAATATTTACAATCAAAAAATCGATTTTTGCTGATGCATGATTGGAAAAAGTTACTGGTTGCATCACATTATCTTAACGATCGCACACAAAAACTTGATTCTCGAAACTACGCGTATTTTGCAAATTCAGTGCTTTTTTTCCAAGTTAACCTCAAAACTTAGAGTACCGTTTTTCTCGGGCAAGCTGAAATTTTCTTGGGCAAGTAGACGTTTGATAACATTTGCCCGACGGGCAAGTTGTCAAAAAAGTTAATTTCGATCCCTGATATAATATTAATACACTACTCTTTGTCTTTCAGCCGTATTTAGCATATAGTTTATCTGAAGCACAAGTACTACCACTAGGCATGGGTCATTTCAGAATAGTAGGCTATTTCAGAATTATTCCGAATAGCTAAGACCCAATCCTATTCTGGCTTAAATTAACTTAATTTGCTGAAAAAGTGAACAACCAGCTAACCACCATTGACATAAAAAAATTTTTTTTTCAAAGATTTGGTTAATTAAAGCAGCGCTTCATTGCAGTGCATGACATTGAGTGCTTCTAAATGTTCACCACTTAGTTGCATTCTTAATTCGCTCACAGTCAAGCCTGCACTGGAGAAGCATCTTTCGGAAGAAGCTGATGGTGCAGAAATGCAAAGGTTGCTTCAAGTAGGAAAGTTGAAAATTTGTGGACCACCATTTCATGTATCCAAAAGGTTAAAAAGTTTGAGTTTTGGAGAGCCCCTCAATTCAAATTCAATATTTTGTTCAATGAGCATTTTCCCACGCTAATTTTTTTTAAATTATTTTGTACGTAAAAACTGGAGAGGTGGAAATGAATTGTTTTTGAAAAATGGTACATTAGATGGTTACGCTTACTAACCACATTATTCCCGGGCCGGACTTACATTGCGCGTTCTCCTGGTACTTTTGGAGATTTTTGCAACATCTTTCTACCAAATGTAGGTGAAAACCAGAAAATAGTCTTACCATCTGAGCACGGGGCCCTGGCACTGTGCCATACGGTAAATCCGGCAAAGGTTATTACATTACATTTATAAAAAGGTTTGATGAGGGCCTGCGGTAGCAACTTTCAGGACAAAATCCCTTAATTTCACCTGTGTTTTAGTGTAATTTCAATTGGTTGGCAAAATCGAATTGATGGGGCTCGGGCTTCCTGGTCGTCAATATTATTGATAATCACTCGTGTACGCATGTACTATTGTACGATAAGATGCTAAAAGACACTGAAAATGAAGAAGCAAGACTTTTTTGTTACATTTTTGTCATTGGTAGCATTTCGATTGGGGGGGGGCCTTGCCTACGCCTTTGATTGTAATTTCAATGCTATTTGTAATGTTAAGATTTTTGTGCATTTTTGCTACTTTGCCCTTGTGTGCATGTCAAAGCGACACTAATGGTTCTATTTTGTATGATCATGCTAACTATGTGATATTATTGATAAAAGTTAACGTAATGTTAAATAGTAGATGTAACTTGAAGTAATAACGTACACAATTTCAACTTTTTTTAATTGGGTTAATGCTTTTTCTTTTGAAAAATAATTGCGGTATGATACTATGATTTAGCTAAAAACATAATGTTGCTGGAAGCGATATGAATTCAATAACATACTTGACAATTGCTTACAAACGAAATTATGTATTGCAAAAATTAAATTAAACAAAGATAGATGGAAGAACAAGGATAGAGAGAAATGGGGCTTTAAAAGGTCTGGTATAGAAATACAAAACAAATCCAAAGAGTTGACATAAGCAAACTCGAGCCTTTGTGTGTAAGAGAATTGGTCACGATGTTTTGAGAATCTTTTTATTGCTATTGAATTACAATTACTTGAACTTGAATAATTGCAATTGTAATTGAAAATTTTAGGTTGTAATTGTGTTTGTAATTGTAATTAAAGCAAATTAAGCAATTTTACCAACCCTGATAACGGCATAAAAGAAACTATAAACTAAAGTAAGATTAGAATAAAAAGCCGTATCAGCCTGTCCAGACAAATTATTCTAAGCAAATACATTTCACCTAACGGGGCATCATCACTGCTAATACAAGCATACAATCTATTCAAATAAACACTGATGACACAGCATTGATGAAATATATTTGGTTTTCAAACGTTATCTGGACAAGACGATAGTTTTAATCTTAAGTTTCATGAATAAAAGTAACAGATTCAGAATACAGCGGCAATGAAACAACGCTGCAATTTAGAACCTAAGAAATCCTGCCGTTTGATGTCACTAAAGATCATAACTTTTTGTAATGCACGCAACAAATAGCAAAATTTTACATTTTCTTCATAACGTTCAACGTAGTATTAAAGCTGTTACAATTGACATTGATTTGATTTTGGCAGTACGACTTGTACGTTGTTTATCGAAATACTCTGTGTTTTGACAAAAACATAGAGCAATTTTTAAAAGATGGAAGGAAATTTTTGTTGCACAACCTGACTGATTATTTAATTGCGTTCATTCATTCTCTTAATTGCGCTAATTGCGTTCATTCATTCTTTAAGCAAAAATCACGTCGTCAAGTGGCGGAAGGGAAAACCATTCAAAAACTGCTGCTTCCACATTCCTGCTTCTGATCCGAAAACCGATTCTCCTCTATTTTTGAAAATTTTAGAGCGGATTATATTTTTTCGGGCGTGTTTCTGGGCTTCGGGATGATGATAGTCAGTCAAGTTGGAAAATTTAAACGCACTGCGCTGGATTTTTGACCCAACGAAACAATGCTAATTTTTGCGCAACTTAGGTGGGTAACTTTAACCTAAATTTAGTATTTTTTGTTGTTTGGCCTGTGGCGTCGGATGTGCCTGTGAGTGGGGAGATAGTGTTGTTCAAGTGCTAACCTACTTAGTGTAATTTTGTATAATTGTTCATTGCCAAGCTTAAGTTTACGCCTATTACTGTTAAGCATTGCTATTGGTGCAGTTGACTTAGATGACCGCGTGGACTTTCACTGATTCCTTCCTGCGTACTTTAAGCGTTTGGTAAAATAAACTTCACTTGACTCTTGACTTTCCTAAAGTGCGGAAGTAAGAAAGATTGCGTTCAACGCCGAAAAACTAATAACCAAGAAAAGAAATAAATTAAACTAAGAAATAAATTTATTTTATTGTGGCAGAAACGTCACAAAAAAAATTTAAATACAATTTACTGAAAAGGGAAAGAAATGGTGGTACTATCTTGCGTTCACGCGCTTAAAAGTTGACCGTCTAAAATTTCCGATCACTTTTTGCTACGCCAGTTTCCAGTCAGATTTGCAGAATATTCAAAACCATGAAGAAGCGATGACGCAATGCGTTGTATCTGCGGACGATATAAAAATTAAAACAATGAGTTAGACAGCAAGTACATAAATATCCAACAATGTATTTTGTTTGTATTTATACCAGTAAACCCTTGAATTTTTAAAGTTAGTTTGACATTGCGCAACACGGAACAAAACTTGGTTCACATCCTCTGACGCCTTGTTCCTTTTCACTCGAGTAATAGTCCGGTAGAAATACGACAAAATACATTGAAACCCGGAAAAAATTCATAATAAGCTGAAATTTGGCGCGATGACTCAGGACCATGTCCTGAGCCACCAAAAAAATCCTCATGCTTTGGACATGGGACTTTCCCCTTTTCTAGCCTTTAAAGTCTGCCATCTAGTGTCAAAGAGTCTTTACCGTCCAACAGCCAATCCAAATGTTACAGAAGAGTCAAATTTTGAACCGTAATTGATTTTCAAGTGCAGATATAAACAAATTTATTTTAAAAATTGATGACGTCATTGTTTGTGACGTCATTGCTACATTTTAAGTATTGGAAAAATGACGTATTCTGTATGCATTGATGACTCAAATTGTGAGTGAGAGTTAACTTTTTGGTTCCAAACCAAAAATTATTTAAATCAAAATGGTGACGTCACAAACGTTTTTGATGACGTCATCTGTCAAGAGTTCTGATCGTAAATTTGAAAAAAAGAAACATTGCAACACTTTGAGAATACTAGCATCTTCGAGTCCTTGGTCGAGGACTTGCATTATCCTCCTATATGCAATGGTTCTAAAAAAATAACAACTAGCGCAACTATATGTAAATTAATACGAATATGTCCCGAGCACGACAATATATCCAATGGGAACAAAATTTTCATCGTTTTGCAATGCCTGACAATATTATTGTCTTGTGCAAAATACTATGTTAGCATACTTCTACAATCTGTGGTACTAACTCTATTCTAGAATAAGCCTGGCATCTAAACTAAACTGATCTAATCAAGTAGAACAACATTTGAACAAACTTATCTGATTAATCTAAAATAATATCTGATCAAAAACTTATCTAATCAGCTAGATTCTTGAATAACATCTGAGCAAAACTTAATTTATCTATAATAACCTCGCTAATATTTGACAATTTGCAGTCTTAATAATTTTTTTATCTTTGCTAATGCTTGCATTTGAAACTAAAATTGCCGATCAACTTTAACTGCACGAGGGAGCTTTTCGATAAGCATAGGCTTTCTTGCTCTAACTGCAGAATACATTATTTTATTTTAATGCAATATTGGGAGGTGTAAGTTTTATCTGCTTGATTACTACCATCGGCGCAGCAAGAAATAAAAAAAAAGGAGGGACAAAATTTAAAAAAAAAAAAGCAGCCAGAAATAAAAAGTTTAAATGTAGGCCAATAGACAAAGCGGTTTAGACCAATTACGTCTTATTCCGTGTAAACGCAAAAAAAAATCAACAAGCAAAACGCATCCAATCAAATGGCATGCGTATATTGATACGCATAAATACGCGTGATCGGTAAAACGGACCTAATACAGCATAATAAAAAATTAATTTCAACGTTCAAAGTAAACTTAGAGTCATTCTCTTAAGAAGAGGTTTGCTTTCCTTCTACGATTAGTGTTTTTTCCGAATGTTTTCAAATAAAATATTTTCGAAATTTATTAGGGTCGGAATACCATACGATTCTACTATGGTGACATTTAATTCGTGCACTGATACGCCTCAGATCTCGGTCGCCCCGAATTCTCGCCGGTATCTGATATACTTGTTCCATTTTGGAAAATCACGAGATTTGAACAAATGGATTGCGTTTTTTGGTGCGAAATCGCGCTGCTTTCCGTCTCGTTCGCGCTCTCCCGCAAAAGCAATGAGGTATGTTGACGAGACATTACCATTCCACGACAGCGCGATACGGGCTACGCAATGATCTTACATTTTCATTAAACATCAAGACTGAGCATACAAGCATTCCCACTTCAAAAGTTTTGACGTTGCTTACCGGTATTTACAACTCAGGGTAGAATTACAATGTAGAGTCACCAACCATAATTGTATTGTCTTTCGTCAAGTTTTCATTTGTAATCCGTAATTATTGGATTCGATTCTATAATCCGTTTTTACTAATCCTTTGGACGTGAAATACCGATACAAAAAATTTGTTAGTTGTTGGATGTTGAGCTAAAAAAAACAAAAAAAAAACAAGACTTTGTGCGATGATGGTAAAAAATGTTTGTGTTGCTGGTTCAGGATAGGTATAGTAGTTGCATACAGAAAATTCAAGCTACCGAGAACTCACGACTCACTTCCGAACCTACAACACTTGAATTAAGCGTTTTTAAATTACTGTAGTTTTTTGACAATTTATCTCTTGAATAATTTTTGTGAAGTTGTGCACTTTCAAAAAGGGGGAAACTAGTCCCCCTACCCCCCCCCCTGTCTGTGCATGTGCCTACTAGGCCAGAGTTTTACTGAAAACGCAGTTTTTGACTTTCAATTGACTGAATTCACAATATAATTCTTTCAAGTGTAAACCTAATAAAAAAAGTTTTGCAACGTTTCGTTTGGTCAAGCACTCTTTCAAATTTACAATTAAAAGTCTGACAGATGACGTCATCAAAAACGTTTGTGACGTCATCACTTCGATTTAAGCAATTTTTAGTATGGAACCAAAAACCTAACTCTCATTCACAATTTGAGCCCTCGATACGTCATTTTTTCAAAAATTTTGGCAATGACGACATCAACTTCAAAGTAATTTTTTTAAAACCTGAACTTGAAAACCAACTCGTATACAAAACTTGGCACTATTACTACTTTTGGATTGGCTGTTGGATGGTAAAGGCTTTTTGACACTAGATGGCAGACTTAAAAGCCCAAAAATGGGGAAGTCCCATGTCCAAAACGTGGGGATTTTTTTTGGTGGCTTAGGATATGGTCCTGAGTCATTGTGCCAAATTTCAGCTTATTATAAATTTTTTCCAGGTAAAAGTTATTTCTACCGGACTATAACGGATCATTGGTCGAGTCAATAGAGCGTCTGCTACTAAAACTACTCAGGTTCGACTCCCGGTTTGGTGAAACCAAAGGGTATAAAAATTGATATTATCAGCCTTCATGCTTGATGTTTAGAATCATAAAGGAACAGTGTGAAGCCTCCAGCGTGCGTGGTAGACATGTGGTTAGGTGGCAGCTTGACTTGAAGACCGAAAAGTATCTTCGCTATCTCCTGATTAAGGTGACGTGGTGAAGAAAAATGTAATTACAATTATTTGAAAATCTAAAGCTAAAACCCAAAATCAATAACGGTTGGCAACAACCCAGCCAGCTTTCTGTAAACTCCGCTTTGTGGCCTAGAGTCTAGACAGCCTACCACACTTTAAGCTATGTTGTCCTGCCATAATTAATGGTTGTACGCAACCGATGCATAATATAATGACCAGACTTAAATAAAATAAAAAAATTCCAACTTCATGTTTATCAGCGCTTTTGAAACTTCAATACTAGTTGCTAACTCATTTTTGTTTCATTTCTACACTTGATCTGTAGGGCTAGCAAATATCGCCCCATTAAAAACTGTTACTGCAAAAGTTTTTTCTGTAATTACTGATACACATTTTCAGGTGGTGAGAGGCAAATGCGAAATTCAGCTTGGTTTTTCAAGAAATTATGCAAGAGGTTTATGTTTTTCAAGAAATTATGCAAGAGGTTTATGTCCTAAATCATTATCAAATACATGAAACGTTTTTCAATTAGGATGAAAAAGTTCAATTAGGATGAAACGTCTTTCGTTTAATAAAAAGACTTGCCCGAAATATAATTCAGTTTCTGAATAAATGATATTTGCTGTAATTCAACCACAGACAGTTTCTAAATTACATAAACAACTTCTCGCAGAAGGTATGAATTTCAAGACGCTTGTACTGCAGTATTACCTTCGTTAAGGGATGTTTATTGCTGGATTAAACAGTTTCTTTTTGTGTCCTGATCCTTTGGCCGTTAATGGCCGTTTCTTCAACGAATGTGGGACAAGCGGGGAGCATCATCATCACGATGCAAAAGAAAAAAACGCTTGCAATCGGATCCTGTGGAAAACTTTCAGCAAATACACATTTCATACCAATGTTTTTTTTTTGTCATAGTAAACATTCTCACACTTTTGTGTTCAACTTTGGTTAAAATTTATCTTAATTTCTTATAGTCTCAGCACCTGCAACAATAAAACACTCCGTTATAAACAATATTACTAGAATCAAAAACGAAACTACAACAGTAAACAGTAAAATTAAAGAGGTCGAAGCAGCCAGCTAGGGTTATGTTCAAAAAATAAATAATTATCTAAAACACATCTTTACCTAACAACACTGTAGGGGAGACCTTAAATTCAAATATCTTTGAAACAATGCAGTAGGTTGTAGAAACCTGAAATTTAGTCAAGATTTCTTTTAGATTATTCTTTACTTTTTGCGCATAATTCTTGCTGGAGTAGCTGGATGCTTTAGGTCCTTTTAATCTCATGATTAGAGTAATCGCAAAAAATAAAAGCTAAAATTGCTTGTCCATACTATCAAGAATTGCATAAAGCGTCATTTCACGCAACTAGTGAACCACATTCACAAATTTTCTACGGCTGTATAGCTTACGCAAGATATTTCAAGAAGGGAGTAAAAATCAAACTTTGTTTAAACATTTTGATGACGTCACAACTAACAGCAAATGGGCTCCGACAACCAAAGTTGTATAAAAAGGTCTGGAAAGCAAAGCTTCCTTTAATGACAAATTTGGCAATTTTGAAAAATAATGCCATTTATACTGCTTTGGCAGCATACTTTTGAAAATGCATTTTTTAGGTTTGAGCAATCGGCAGTTTCAAAAAAATTCGCTTTTTAGCTTTTCAAGGGAAAGGATTGAAATTCAAAAGCCTCTCCTCCTTTTTTGCTTTTCTAATCAGTATCAACAATAAAACACAACATGAAAAAGAATTCTACGTCGAAAATAAATACACATTTGCCCAAAAAATAAAACTGGAATCATCAAAGTTTTCATTAATAACACGAATTCTCAGCAAATCTTATGCAAATTTTTAAATTAATAACCAAAATACTGTAACATGGAATAATCGAAGTTCACATTATTAACACAAATTCTCAGCAAATCTTACGCAAATTTTAACATTTATACTTGCAATACAGTCTTCTAGGTACAAGATTAACATCAAGGCGAACATAAATCACGAAGTTAAAAAAAAAATATGCTCGATTATAAAAGCAAAAAAAAAAAACGCTTTAAAGCTACAGTTTTCCGTTTTTTCATATATCAAACAAGACCTTGCCTACGCACATTGATCGATTCTCATCAACATTATGGAAATATCGTGAAGATTATTATCTACCAACACTAATCAATGACTATCAATCAATATCAATCAATGTTGATAATAGAAACACTGATAAAGGTTTTTTGAGTACAAGCTTTTTTCGTCACACAACACCTACAAATAGTGCTCAATGCCAAAGCAGAGCTAATAGCTTGTAGAAACTATTTTAACAAGAGCTGCCAATGTGCAACCATTGGTTAAAATTAACGTACCTGATGATTGTTTAACATGAAGCCACTAGTAGCACATTAGCTCTTGTTAAATAGTTTCACTTAGAGCAAGATCGTACTACATTTTTATCTCATTTTAAACGTTATCGTTAAAAAAGATTAATTGTCATTGAAGTCTTATTGTTTCACTTTGAAAATCTTTCAAGCAATAATTCTAAAAGTAAAAAAATCGCCATTCGCTGTAACCCGAAACTATTTAAACTTGCTTAATTGTGAAACAGCAGTTCTAGATATAAAAAAGCCTACAACACCACAATCAGTAACCAAATGCGTGGGTAGAACCTGGGCCGGATCTGCTGAATGGAATGCCAATTTTGACGTCCCACTCTCCAAAACTATTATGTCCTCTAGGCCTTGAAAATCCTTTAGCCCTGATTGTAAAATCGTGAGCATACGAGTGTATTTTTAGCCTATTTTAAACAAAAATTAGTAATGCCCGGAGTACTGCTTTATCAGCGTAGAAGCTGCGAGTTGGTTAAAATACACTAAGGAAACGCTGGTACGTCTTTACGCTCAGTGTAGACCGGGCCTTAATCGGGAGTTTTGACTGGTCAACATTGCTGGGGTCATTGCCGCAATCATCATAGATGTTTTGAAGCCTGAGCAAACACTGACCCCAATTCTCGGAAGCAGCAATACTTAAATCAATAAAAGAGATGCAAGTATTTGAAAGCTGAGCAGAAACTGCCAAACTTTCGTTCATCTAACACGAAGAATACAGCACAAAATTGAACTTTCGAAAGCCTTACTGAGAAAAGTAAAGCCATCGCAGTAAAAGTATTTTTTCAATCGCTTTGACTGTAACTTAAGTCATGCTATTCAAATTGATATAACTGACAGTACAATAAAACAATGACGACAGAAAAGAAAATATATATACAGGAGCTTCTCAAATAATATGTAAGCATACCATTACTTAGTATAACACATTAAAGAGAGGGAAGCGTCTAGCCAGTTGCTGTGGTTTACAATAGCTTTTTGTAAACTTCATTTGATTGTAGTCTACATTGCTAGGGTGATTGCCACAATAGGGCGTCCCAAAAAAACAAAAGTTTTGAAAGTTTGTGCTCCTTCAGCGATTTTGGGATCACATCACTAAAAAAACTTCCCCAAAAAAATTTCAACCCAATCTGATGATGTTTACGGGCGGCACCACCCCCCTTTTTTATAGTGCTTACTCCAAAATTTAATAATTGGTTATTTTGGCCAATTTTTGAGATAAATATGTGATGTCACCATTCATTTTCAATCACTTTTGATCAGGAATTCAATTATGTTATTAAATAAGCTCTACTGTCAAATTTTATTTCACCCGATTTTCGGAGATAGAGCAGAAACGTACTATGATTGAGCAAAAATGTCCCATTTTGGCGTATTTTTGCTGCTCAACTAAAACTGCAGCCAAATTTATTGAAACAAGTACATTATGCATTGGTAGCACATGCTAATTTCGAGAAAAATAGTTGTGCTAGAATTAACAAAAACGAAATCATGCACTATCAGTAGCGCATTGCAAACACATCACAAATAACCCAGCAAAGTACAGTAATATCCTCACTATTGAATTCACAAACATTCAAGTACGTACTCAGGATATTAATATTATGAACGATTGAGTATTTGGCATTATGCTCAGTGTACATTTACTCACAGCGAACGATTCTGTTTGAAGGCGAATCTCGCTGCAATGCTGTGTTCACAGCTACTTTAAAATACGATCAACCAAGTACCGGATACAACAGAATCAAGACAAAAAAGTTCAGAACCAGCTAGTTTCAAAATAATCATGCGCCTACGGTTTGTGTTCGATTGATGATTCTTGACTGATTAAAAAATCACGTTTACACACAAGTTGCTAAGAATTCACTCGATTGCAATGTTCGCTAGGCTAGATAGGTCCTGTTAAGGTAACCTTAACTTGTAGAAAATTATCTTCAATCAATTTGACAATTTTTTTTCTTTTTCATAAATACTGTAAATCTTTTAGCAATCGATTAGCTGGATTGTACAATGCCACAGAGCTGCCAACTATACATAACTTACAAGCTGGAAGATTTGAGAATGACATGTGTAAAGATACAGATCAGCACTAGAAGTTTTGCAAAGAGCAGAGCATATGCCAATATGACGAAAACACATACGGTACCAAAATCATAATCAGCCGACGTGCTATTATCAAAGCATTCATCAAATGCCTTAAACAACCTGTTTTTTTTTCGTAAGAACAATTATATATACCTTCTTACTGATATTTTTACAATTTAAAAATTGATTTGTTGCTTTATATTTTCTTTTACTTTAACATGAACACAAAAAAATGCTGTATATATATCATTTAATAAAAGTATGTTCTGATTTCTGAATATTCCTCAAAGCTTACGAACAACTACTCCAGCCGTCGAACAACTACTCCATCTGTCGAACAACTACTCCAGCCGTTGAACAACTACTCCAGCCGTTAGTTTTACTTCCATCTTGTGTGCCTGCGTGTATGTTGATGATTGTGATTGATTAGGCCTACAATGTACTTTGAGCTGGTGTGACAGGTGTAGCAACCATGCAAATAAAAATCGCTTTTTTGTGTTCAGTATCCTCTGCATGTCTTAATGTCTGACGTTGTGTCGCTACTTCCTTTTCCTGACTCTACGTGTTATTATTGTGTTACCATGCATTAGCTATTGTTGTGGTGGTCAAAAATAAAAAAAGAATGAATGAATGAATGTTTAACTTTGAAAATGACAACTGACAGGCTAAGTTCATGGAGAGAAAACATTCAAGAAGTGAATCTATCGGCTTTATACCAATAAGCACTTACATTGTAATCGTCAACCAGTTGCTTATTTTTGCTAAATATTGTAACCCAGCCATAGAGTTAATTTTAAATCCTTAAATGTTGACATATGACCATTTCTAAATGCTATTACTGCATTTTGTTGCTGTTGGTATGTTACTGCAGGCCTACGGATAATGCAGCTAAATCGGTATCAGATAAAACGTCTACTTAGCACAGCAAGATTAAATGTGATAGATCTGCAGTTTAACATGGTTCAACATTAACAATGCCTAATCAACAGTTACTGAATTTGACATGCCATTTCATTCATTTATTTTTTAAATCCACTAAAATTAAACTTACAAATGATTGCAGTTTTGGTCATGGATTGGGCAGGCCATACGATAGAACTGTAAGTTCATAGTTAGTTGCGTTAATTGTTCAAACGGGACTTAGAAATATTCAAACAGGGCTAAACATATTGCATACACAATTAAGAACATAAAAAAAAACGTCCTCGGCAAAAATTTAGGCCAATTTTCAAACATGAGGTAGAGATTAAAAAAGCTAATCCTGGGCCAAAGTAGGATATACAGTATTTTGGTTCTAAGATAATCAGAGACGTTATGTATAGCTAAAATGGCGTGCCACTAGACAGGGTCCACTTTTCGGCACGACCATTTCGGAGCGGCCCTATTCGGCGCCAATATTCTGTGCTTGTTACTAACACTAACCCAAAGCCCTCACCCTAACCCAAACTCTAAATAAGTGAACTGTCAAAGAGCACCGAATTGGCGCCGAAACGATCTGTGTAGAAAACGTACGGCAACGAAATAGGTGGCGCCGAAACGGTCGCACTGAAAAGACGTGATCCCCACTAGACAGCACCTACATCATGTGAAACTTTTCCAGACAGGGTTCATATTTTCCTGCTTGGCCCTCTCCTCCGGGTACGGGTTTGTAATAGGAGCGGTCTAGGGAGCACTGCAATGAGTGAATCGTTTGCAACTTGTGTGTAAACGTGATTTTTTAATCAGTCAAGAATCATCAATCGAACACAAACCGTAGGCGCATGATTATTTTGAAACTAGCTGGTTCTGAACTTTTTTGTCTTGATTCTGTTGTATCCGGTACTTGGTTGATCGTATTTTAAAGTAGCTGTGAACACAGCATTGCAGCGAGATTCGCCTTCAAACAGAATCGTTCGCTGTGAGTAAATGTACACTGAGCATAATGCCAAATACTCAATCGTTCATAATATTAATATCCTGAGTACGTACTTGAATGTTTGTGAATTCAATAGTGAGGATATTACTGTACTTTGCTGGGTTATTTGTGATGTGTTTGCAATGCGCTACTGATAGTGCATGATTTCGTTTTTGTTAATTCTAGCACAACTATTTTTCTCGAAATTAGCATGTGCTACCAATGCATAATGTACTTGTTTCAATAAATTTGGCTGCAGTTTTAGTTGAGCAGCAAAAATACGCCAAAATGGGACATTTTTGCTCAATCATAGTACGTTTCTGCTCTATCTCCGAAAATCGGGTGAAATAAAATTTGACAGTAGAGCTTATTTAATAACATAATTGAATTCCTGATCAAAAGTGATTGAAAATGAATGGTGACATCACATATTTATCTCAAAAATTGGCCAAAATAACCAATTATTAAATTTTGGAGTAAGCACTATAAAAAAGGGGGGTGGTGCCGCCCGTAAACATCATCAGATTGGGTTGAAATTTTTTTGGGGAAGTTTTTTTAGTGATGTGATCCCAAAATCGCTGACGGAGCACAAACTTTCAAAACTTTTGTTTTTTTTGGGACGCCCTATTGCCACAATCACCAAGTTCAGCTATAGGTGTTTTGATGGCTGAACGAACAATGAACCAACAGGCAGCTATACTATAACAAACGGAAGTGATGCCAGTATTTGAAAGTTTAGCATTTATTGTTGAGCAATTATCATTGCTTACTGTAGTTATTACGGTTCAACTTTTGCACATATATTACACATTGAAAAACACGCAAAAATTGATGTTTACAAAACTTTACAAAAAAAAAACCATACTGATTTTTTTAAATTAGTGTATAACTATATTAAGTAATGTAAACAAGTTTGCCATTCAGGTTATTAATAACTACCAATAAATGACAATCAAGAATAAAATACAAAAACATTGCAAAACTCTGAGTTTCACCGCATACAAAACAATTAATTTGTGCAAAAACTACTATATAATTGGTAGGCGAATCTACATGATATCAAGCTTCTAAATCAGGCCTGCACAACATGCAGCCCACAGCCTGTGAGCCTTTTATAGCGGCCCTTGAAAAGGTTTCACGTGATCTCAAGCATCTCTTCAGCAATCCATGTTGGTCGTATTGTGACGTGGTATCTGATGCAACTGCGTGTATCGGAATGTACGTAAAGCTAGAATAAGCTTGTTGCCAGCAAAAAATGTGACATTTCATATTAAACTTTATTTTTGAAATTTAGTTTTACAGTTGGATCCTATACACCTCCCCGAAAAACACCTTCCAGAAATTACATTTCCCCGAAAAACACTTGGCCGAAACTACATTATCCAGAATAAACATTTCCCTGAACGTGCATTTTCCAGAAATTACATTTCTCTGAACATACACTTGCCAGAAATTGCATTTTCCTGAACGTGCATTTCCCAGAAATTACATTTCGTGCACTTTCCAGAAATTACACTTTCCTGAACATGCACTTGCCAGAAATTACAATAGCCAGAATGCTCATTTGGCAGAATGTACATTTGGCCGAAATTACATTTCCCCGAAAACTTATTTGCCAGAATTTACACTTGCCAGAAAATACATTTGGCCGAAAATACATTTTCCCGAAAGCTTATTTTCCAGAACTTTTACTAAACAAAATTTACGTTTGGTCGAAAACACATTTCCCCGAAAACTTATTTTTCAGAAATTACATTTCCTCAAAAATTCATTTTCTAGAAACTATTTTTCATTCGAAAAATTATACTATGTTTAGGTTATTTATTTCTAGTAAACAGAACAAACTTTTAGTTGAAATTAAGACACGTTGCGAAAAGAGTTAGCTTACTGAATGAGAAATATAACCTAGCTTATTAGTCAATTTGCTATCATAAGTTGTGCTTCAAGCATAACAAAAATTAGCAATTAAAAATTGATGCAAGCATGTTCACAGAGGCAAAGCAAGCTTACTTTAACTAAGGCTACACTTTTTTTAGAGGAGCCAATAAATTTTAAGTTGAGCTGGCTTCTCATAGTTTTTCGCCAATTTGCTGCTTCATTTGTTCTTAATATTATTCCTTGAATTCTGAGAACGTTCATGTCAATTTAAACACCATGTTTTTAAAGTTATTTTGGAGTTTAATTCCAACTGCTCTGTCAGCTTGAGCAAAGCCTTTTTTTGCTTTTTTTGCAGAATCGTAAATTGCAAAAGCGAAAAAGTATGGAGTTTTTTTTTTTTGACTTGAGAACATCCAAATATTCATGAGTTGCTTGCGCAGTTTGAAGCAGCACTCTGTAATTTTAGAATCGTTGCAATAGTTTGCGTGTAAATACTGGAAAATTACTAACATTTCATCGTTTTGAATTAGCACAGAATTTAGTTGCTTTCAAGATTTGAGATTTATTCTTTTTTGTTTCCAATCTTTTTTTTACTGATGGAGGCAGGCATTTTTTTAGATTCTGAGCAACAATGAGCCTCGGGTTTTTATGTAATTCGTCTTGAAATTCGTATAAAAAAAATAGTGTAATTCGTCTTGCGTTCGCCACAATAGTAAATCTGCAGCTGTAGTACGAAGTAGCCAAAATCTACGTCAAATGCAAGCCAGCAAAACAACACTTGTTGCATTCCTCAGCAGAAGATTTCGCGCTTTAGCTTACAAACACTCAAAAACGCAGCAATGGCGAATATTCCCGCAACCAGCTTCAAAAAGTTTTTGGTTGAAATCTACCAAGAAAGCCACTCCTACGGAAAACTCATTATGATGTCAATTTCCGTCATTCACATTTCATACAATTTAGAACATTTCATTCGCAGTTCATACGAAGGTAGCAAGAAGATTAGTCATTCCTTCGAGTGACGTCACAATTAAAACCAACGAGTCTTGCTGTAGCAAAAACTGACCGCATAATGCAATGTAAGGAACTGTGGTGCCAACTCCTAGTGAATTTTCACTAGATCTAGTGAATTTTGGTCCGGTCTAGTGAGCTAGTGAATTTTACGATCCAGTGAATTTTTTTGCAGAATGTGAAAATACCTAAAAGACCTTTTTTTTTTTTTTTTCGGAGATGACCAAGAAAATTATGCGAAAACCGTGCGTCGCTGGAGTGAAGACCTTTTTTTTTAGGAGGTCACCTAAACATTCACGCAAAAACTACGACCAGTGGTGCCACTCCCAGTGAATTTTCAATAGACCTAGTGAATTTTTGTCCGTTTTAGTGTCCTAGTGAAATTTTTTCATTGATCTTGTGAAATTTCTGTATCTTTTTTTTTTTTGAGATCTCCTAAAAAGCAGTCTCATTGTCTTGTTTTTAACTCAATTTTAAAACAAAAGCAAAAAGCGTTGTGAAAAATTGTGTGTTTCACAAAACTCTAGTGAATTTCGAAGAGTGGTCTGTGGCAGCATTGGTAAGGAACAACGTAGAATGAATGATCTTGTCGAGATTGTTGTTGGGGAGGTAGCTGGACTGCAACTGTATAGAATAAAAATTCGAATTTCGTGCTGTTAAGAATTCTCTGCTGTGTACTTTTGACAAGAGAATTTTGAGTTAATACTTGTTTGCAACCACGCTCCTGTCAATCTTTCGAATTGAACAATTTCACCAATTTACAAGTTGGTGTCCGAGAAACATTAATTTTTGCTTTAAATAAATTTTCCCTCAAGGCGCGTAATGTACCTCAAATCAAAATGACAGTACCGTACGGTGTTTTTTTTATTCTTCAAATTTATTGATACAAATAGGCCTATTTCATTATACAGTGGAATTCGATTAATAAATCCACCTCGGGACAGCCGATTTTGGATTTAATACGCGGCGGCTTTAATAAACGGCGTTTTCTAAAATGCACAAGACGATTCCGTTCCAAGCAAATTGGATGTAATAAGCGGCTGGATTTATTAACCGTGGACTTATTAACCGAATTCCACTGTATTATTGTATAATTATTGCGAGAAAACGCTCACCTAACGAGCTCCATTAAACCAAGACTGTAGGCCAGTGCTTCCCAATTTTTCATCACCGTGACCTATTTTCAATTCGAAAATTTTCGATTGCCCACATCTAAATCGCTAGCTTAATCGCAATTTATCAATTTTCAGGTGATCTCCACAAAAAAAAGGTATTCACGCCAAAAACCGCAAATTTTGTGCTAGCTCGCTCTCTAACGAGCCCCAGAGCGAATCATTAAGACAGTTTTTTAACCGAATTTGCGATTACCCAAATAGCTCTAGCCCACCACAAAATGCTCCTACGGCCCACAGGTTGAAAACCACTGCTGTAGGCCATACGTAAGCGTAATAATCGTGAAATTTTAGTTTCGTCTTTTCATACATGTAAGTCTGCGCTAAGGTCAGTAGCGTAGACTGGGAAGTGATGCAGTGCCGTCGCTACAGGGGGGCATGTTCCCAAATTCAGTTTACTCAAAATGCTGTTTTTGCAACATCACCTAAAGATAAGACAACAGTCAAGGATGGAAATATAGCAATAATAACTTTCAAATAATTTTCCTTTGACGTTTTCAGATCCTTTGCCAAATTGCTGGCAATCAACTGGTGTACATAAATGTGACGGAATAACTTGCCTTTTTACTGTAACACGCATATACAAATGTGTCGCGAAAGAGAGATATAAGACTGCAGAATCGCTACCAATACTTTGTTAGTGATTATGGCATGAACAATAGGTGAAAACATTTTTTTCAAAGAGCAGCTGTTTTTGATCTTTGGAGCACACTCAACATTTTTAGGTCGCAGTGACTGGAGCACCATTGTGAAGGGGCTTAGGCCCTCTTAGCCAAGTCACTTAGAAAATTTAACGTCAAAACATAAGTGTTTAAAAGTATTTAGACTTGACCTGAAGTAAGGGGGGAGGGCTAAAAGGGTTAAGCAATTTGAGTCATTGAAATGACTTCTGAATTTTAGCAATTTAGTCATTGATGCCGCTTCAAAAAGTGCGAAAGATGATCAAAATGCCGTTAAAATCACTATTTTTGTGCTGTAAATTCTCAAACATTGTCCAGTGGTTGGGGGCTCCGCGCCCCAGGCCCCTGTCTGAGACACGCTCCAGTTGCATCAGTTTGTTTAGCACAAGGCCTAAATTAGACAATTTTTGTGCAAAAATAATTTGTGTTCCACCCCTCTTTAGCAAAATCCTGGTTGCGCGTTTGGCAGCATTCACTGTTGCAAATAGAGTTTTCAAGCGATTACGGCAGGGCCGCAACTCAGGGGGGGCCAGGAGGGGCGGCGCCCCGCAAACAAAAATTTCGCCCGCCCAAATCCCAAAGCGACAATAGGAGAAAAAATAGGAGAAAATATTGGTAGGCCTAAGTAGCCTATTGTAAGGCTGTTAATTAATGATTTGACCTGATGCGAAACATTGCGTTTCGCTAAACTTTCATAATTGGTACATTGATTGCGGTGGCACTGGCACCCGGTATGCATAAGCCTAATGCATAATCGCAATCCTTGCTTGATTTAGCTGATAAGCTACTAATAGTTTAGTAAGTAAAATCTTTGAAGAATATTGCAAAATATTATCGCGACACAATAGCAACTATTTTACAATAAAAAAATTGACGTTTGGTGTGGTTGCGGTAGCAGCAGGGTAACACGCTAGTATTAGCAATGAGTGCAAGTGGTCACTTTGACCTTGGCCAAAAAGTTGTTTAGTAACTGTTGTACACTGCGTTTTGTCTTGTTTGGCAGTAATGGATAGGTTTGTCATGAAAAGTATTAGAGACCCTAACCCCAGTCCGAATCCTGCTTCTTCTGAAGCTATCGATACTCCTTCCTCTTAATTATCTGCACATGCATCTGGTGCCCCTGGATAGCTTAACCTTCTTGCTCCTTCACGTCCAAACTTGAATTTATTCCCGAAAGGCAAAAATAACCGCTGCTTTTGTCCCGAATGGTTTCGAACCCATACCCGTACCAACCAATTAATTGAACTCAGCTTCAGAGGTTGCTAAAAGCTTTCTTATTTCTAAAACAAACTGCCCAGCACGTAGGCGTAGCCAGGGATTTCGCCCCCTGCCTCCAATTGAAATGTCACCAATGACCAAAATGCGACAAAAAAGCCTCTTGTGTCTTCAGTTTCAGTTTCTTCTAGCATTTTTTGCTACCAACAGTAATTAATAAGAATAAATGACGACCAGGTCTCCTCAATTCAGTTTTTGCCAACCAATTTAAATGCATATATAACCCAGGAGAAATGGAGAGTTTTGTTCTAAAAGTTCCTATCTAAGGCCCTCATTTACCTTTTTATAAACGTAACGCAATAACTAGGGCTGGATTTACCATAATATGGCACAGTACTAGCAAGGGGTTCCGTGCTCAAATGGTGAGACTTTTTTGGTCTTCACCTAAATTTGGCAGGAAGATGTTGCGAAAATCTTTAAAGTGCCAATAAGGGCCCCGCACAATATACTGTAAATCTGGCCAGGGCAATAACATGGTTAGTAGGCATAACCATCAATGGTACCATTTTTTAATAACGATTCACTTCCACCTCGCCAGTTTTTACGCGACAAAATACTTTTGAAAAAAAATTAGCTAGTGAAAATATTCATTGAACATACTATTAAATTTGAATTCAGGGGGCTTGTACCTCTTGGTCGTATATGTACTCCTACAACTAGTTAATTTTATGACAAAACAAAAATCTCTATGGAAAATCTTCGAGTGGATTATTATTTATTGCTAAAATAGTACAGTACGCAATTTACCTTGCTTTCCCCTACCTGTTCCAAATCACTCACAAAATTTAACACCAAAATGCAAGATTTTAAAATGTTTTGGACTTAACTAGTAGTTAAAGTAAGATTGAACAATTTATTCTTTTCAATTGGCTTTCAAATGTTAAAACTCTAGTTGTTTCGAATGGTTCTAAACACCTGCAAATTGTGATCCAATGGCAATAAAATAGCTAGTTTTCCAAAAAATTACAAAAAATCTCCCAGCGGTTGGGGGCTTTGCCTTCAGACTCACGTCTGTAATACGTTTGAGTTACACCAGTTTGCTCAACACGTCTCCCATTTTACACTTCTATGGAAAGTTTAAACTCTCTACCTTTACCAAAATACTGGTTATGTGCCAACACACTGGCCATGGCTTCTGACCAGGGGTGCCAAAACACGGAGGGGAGGGGGATGGGGGGATATATCCCCCCCAATAACTTGACTGTATCCCCCCAATAGTTTGAATATGGTCTAGATCTGCATCCCCCCCCAACAGTTTGACTCTGGTGTGCATCTGAGCAGAGGTGTCCACTTGAAATCGGGGAAAAAAAGTGTTCCATTTTTGGTGAAGACCTTTTTTTTGGTCTTCACCTGAATTTTGGGAAAAAAGTGTTCATTTTTGAAAACCTTTTTTTTGGTCTTCACTTAATTTGCTCACCTGAACAAAATCATGGTCAAGGTTCATCCCCCAATGTTGAAAATAGGGCAAAATTGGGGTAAAATGGCAAATTATCCCCCCCAATGCTCCACAAAGATCGGCACCCCTGCTTCTGATCTTCCCATCTACAATATCTTTGTCCCACAAAAAGTTTTTTTTTTGAAAATTTTTGGTAACGTCATTGCACGTGATTTGTGCCCCCCCTCCCCTAGTCAAAAATCTCCGCTACACTTATGGCCCAGCATGCTCGTACTGTAGAAAAAGGCAGCAATTTTTAGCCTCCCCTGAAAAAAAATTTTCCCCCATAGAACAACGTTCTAGTTGCGGCACTGTATTAGGGGCCACAGACGAAAACGAGATTAGAAACGTTGCCAGCCTTATAGGTCTTTTTTTAGACATAAATACAACATTTTTAAATATATATTTGTAGACGTACCAGATGTGAAGATCGGTTTTAATATGCAAAAGTTTAGTTTATTTTAGTGCTCCCCACTTTCGGCTAGTGTCCCTTCGCTTCGTTTGCCCTCGTTTGCACTGGGGTAATGGCTATAGCTTTCTGAGACTGCAGTCTTTTGCACTGGAATGGACTCAAAATGATTTAAAGCATCTTTTGAAGCAATTATTTAGGGGAAACTGATTTGTCAGAAATAAAATACGCAAATAAGTAAAAACTTTCAAACTGGCAAAAATAAGCAATCAAATTTGATCGCTGGCTAAAAAATGCTGAACATGGATATTCATCAAAAAATAATTAAAACTTGGAAATAGGCAGGGGGGCTATTCAATTTTGGTTAATTACCAAACACTTCTCTCAAATTTTGTCAACCACTTTTTTCAAGTTTCATTCCATTAGCCCGCTCCCCCACCAATTACCTTTCTCTAAAATATACACAAAATAGATTATCCCTTGTAAGTATTACTGATCTAGGATTTTATGATTTACCAGCTTGTGAATATGAAACTAAATTTTACCGTTTATATCGACCTTCTACATAAACCATTTCGGCAAACAGTTTAATTAAGTTTTTGCACTGCTAACTTCTTATGCCACGTTTTAAAGCAATGGTTTTTATCAAAATAGGCCTAAAATTAAGTTCGTTTTGCAAAAAATACAAAATTTTCTAGCGGCTTGGCGCTCTGCCCCCATACCTCCAATGGCCTCTGGCTGGGGGCTCTGCAATCAGACCCCCGAAACAGCGCATCATTGCAGATTTCTAACTACGCGCCTGACCTAGATACTTTAATGATACGACGTTTATGCTGATGTTTTTGTGAGTTTCAGCTACTATCGAAATACCGTAATATTACCGATAACCTAAAAACACATCAAAATATCATCACAAACTTCGGAAGAATGGTTCGGTTCTAAAAATGGCACTTATTTTTGTCAAAAACCAAAAATATTTCAAACCTCGTTGTTTGTCAAAATTAGGTGCAAGACGTGAGAGACTGCTTTCCTTTGCCCCTTTTATTCTACACACAGCGTAATAATTTTTGAAAATGAACAAGCATAATTATATATTTTCGCAATGTAAATTCTATCAATAACGAAATTTCAGTTTAATGTGTAAATATCTAAAAAATGAGTTTTCGGGGAAATGTATTTTCGGCCAAATGTACATTCTGGCAAAAGTAAATTCTGGAAAATAAGCTTTCGGGGAAATGTAATTTCGGCCAAATGTACATTCTGGCAAAAGTAAATTCTGGAAAATAAGCTTTCAGAGAAATGTAATTTCGTCCAAATGTACATTCTGGCAAAAGTAAATTCTGGAAAATAAGCTTTCAGAGAAATGTAATTTCGGCCAAATGTACATTCTGGCAAGTGTAAATTCTGGAAAATAAGCTTTCAGAGAAATGTAATTTCGGCCAAATGTACATTTTGGCAAAAGTAAATTCTTGAAAATAAGCTTTCAGAAAAATGTAATTACAGCCAAATGTACATTCTGGCAAGTGTAAATTCTGGAAAGTAAGCTTTCAGAGAAATGTAATTTCGGCCAAATGTACATTCTGGCAAAAGTAAATTCTGGAATATAAGCTTTCGGGAAAATGTATTTTCGGTCAAATGTACATTCTGGCAAGTGTAAATTCTGGAAAATAAGCTTTCGAGGAAATGTTATTTCGGCCAAATGTACATTCTGGCAAGTGTAAATTCCGGAAAATAAGTTTTCAGAGAAATGTAATTTCGGCCAAATGTACATTCTGGCAAGTGTAAATTCCGGAAAATAAGCTTTCGGGGAAATGTACTTTCGGCCAAATGTACATTCTGGCAAGTGTAAATTCTGGAAAAATGAGCTTTCGGAGAAATGTAATTTCGGCCAAATGTACATTCTGGCAAGTGTAAATTCCGGAAAAAAAGTTTTTGGGGAAATGTAATTTCGGCCAAATGTACATTCTGGCAAGTGTAAATTCTAGAAAATAAGCTTTCGAGGAAATGTTATTTTGGCCAAATGTACATTCTGGCAAGTGTAAATTCTGGCAAATGTACATTTTGACAAGTGTTCATTCTGGCAGATGTAATTTCAAACAAGTGTTCATTCAGACAGATGTAATTTCAAGCAAGTGTTCATCCTGGCAGATGTAACTTCAGTCAATTGTTCATTCTGGCAAGTGTGATTTCTGACAAATGTTAATTCTGGAAAAAGAACGTTCAGGGAAATGTTTTTGTGTGAGGTGTAAGGATACCTTCACTGTTGACATATCGTCAATGCTTGCTATGTACCTTAAATTTCAATAATTTGCTATGATTTGTCTTTGCCGTGAAAAGGTTACTGTTCCTAAAAAATAGCCGATAATGGTTACAACCCCAACAAAAGATGAATGGAACAGCAATGATGTTTTTCCTGCCAATAGATGTTAAAAAACAACAATTAGATGTTTTAGCATATGCAGGTAATGGTTATTTTTTACTTTTTTACTATCAAAAAACGTTTCGTCGTTACGGTGGTAGCTACAACAGCGACAGCGTGCGGCTCATTACAAGCAATTCTGTGTTGCTTAGGCCTTTGTTCTGCAACAAGTTGTGCAGGCCTGCTCTAAATAAAAATGTGCGAAAAAGCTGCATAATGAACTGACCCAAATAAAGCAATCGTTCATACTAGTAAAACAAAAGTTACGAAAATGCAAATGAAGCAAATAAACACTTTCAACACAAATATAAAAACAGTACTACCAAAGCAAAACCTTATAAAAAACATAACATCAGAATTTTAGAACATTAAAAGTGCAGCACTTTACGCGTTTTCAGGAGAGCGCCTTTTGGTTGTAGACTTGTGCTTGATAACCGGTCTGGTCGAATTAAAGATTAATATAAATTGTTCACAGTTGACATAGTGTGAAATCTCTACTGTTTGTCGCCGATAAGGGGGCAAGATTTAAAAAATTTTACAGTTTCTACAAATTTAAAAAATGGTACAGTCAAAAGGTTTCTGCACTGTCTCTTGGCTAAGGCAAACTGCAGCAGTTGACTAAGCAATGATACAATCAGAGTTGGAAACTTGACTGTACAGTATAAGTGTGGTAAAGAGGTAAATTTTTCCTCCCAGTGAGTCTCTGCTACGTCGAATTACTGAGATAAGTTTTTTATGCAAGCTTTCACAGCCTAATTAGGTTCTCTCAATGAAATCTTTGCGTGCGATATTGTTGTATAAAACTTTCTGCAGTAGTTGTATGTTTACCTGTTGTTACAACCAAATAGCTCGTCTTGGTATTTCTCGAGGGGTCTTCGCTTGTGCTGCTTTGATATGGATTAGTTAATCGATTCACATCATGCTCCATTGCATGTTGTGGTTAAACAATAGAGTTTTACCACATTTCTAGCACGGAGCTCCTCAATTCAAGTCAGTTTTGTATTTGACGTGGTTGCAAGAGGACATGTATATTTAAAGCTATCTTATAGAATATAAAGAGGATGTGAGTTCGATGTCAGTTGAATCATTTGTTAATAGTATTAGTTAAAAGCATTGGAGAATACCTATCATATTTTTGATGTTTTAATAATTTTATAGAAATTGCGACTGAACACCACTTAATCATACAATTGTTGTTTTTACAAAACCAAGTCGCAACAAAATTTAAATCATGAGTATTTGGCCCATTAATTTCAAATTCGTGTGTTGTAGTAGTAATAGAGCACCAAGACCGCACCTTATAATAAATTTGAGTTTTATTTCATTGAAGTTTGTGGGCTGTCCGCGCATTTAATATGTTGCGCTTTTGTCCTGCAGTGCATCGGCAGACTACGCAGTTCGCCGAGCACTGGTGTAGATTCGCCAACTCCCCCCAAGAGTCGGGATAACTTCTACACCTGTAAATAGCGTTTGCGTGAGTTTAAATGTCGATTTTGCTAATAGTTACTGTACAATACAGTTTCGATCTAGTGACATGCATGCATGCCACTCATTCGATATGTTTTTTAGCTCTGTCACGTTGGTAAATTTCCATATAACAGGTAAGCAGTTTATCGCGTACTGCAGCAACATTTTTGGGCTTTGACAACTTTTTCAGCAAGTTGAAAGATCTTTCAAAATAAAACACAGCAATTTCGAAACTGTTTTGTTTCATTAAACAAGTTGCCAAATCGCAAAGGACATTTGCAAGTTCTTGAGGTCTTCTCGCATAAGAGGGAAACTTTTCAGCTAGACCGATCAGCAGTAAATCATGCTCTTCTACCACATTGCATTCTGTTACTAATTCAAGACTTTCATACAAAAAGAGCAATGCTTTTTTAAACTGGCTGATCTTCATAAAGCATTTCCCAACATTGTGAAAGGTTGAAGTTAGGTTGAATGATGATGTAGATGAATAATCATCATCTGCCATGGTTCGCTTATTTATTAGTCGAATAGCAAGTTTAAAGTAAAGAAGAGCTTCTTTATACTCTTCCAGATTCATCAAGCAAGTACCAATGCCGCTGTACAACATAACTTGAGTGAGTCGCCCACATCCATCAAATTTTCTGCTGAGAGCACCACCAAGAGAAATTTTCAGAAATGAGAGTGATTTGTCAAACTGCTTCTTCTTTAACAAAGCATATCCAACTTTACAATATGAACCAAATAGAACAGTGTTATCAACTTCAACTGTGCGCGTTACAATCAAAAATACAATCACTTTTTTTCCAGACTTGTGCAAATCTTTTATATGTTTTTCAACTCTTTCACGTTGATACATCTCCATGTAACAAGTCAAAAGTTTACGACGTGTAGCAGCGGCAATAGCTATATCAGTTTTCGGTACCAGTAGCTTTTTGTGAATGGATAAAGATTCTTGAAAGCAATCTTTAGCTTTTTCGTAACGATTTTGTTGCATGTAACAAAAGCCAATGTCGAAAAGAATGCTTAGCATTTTGTTGAGCATTTTTGTATGTGAAACAGATATTGAGAATAAGTAGATTAGTGCTTCAGAGTCGTCATAAATATCGAAACGATTTAAAAAAATTTTAAGAGCAAGGTCCAAATATGGCAAAGATTTTTCAAATTGGCCTAACTTAATAAAGCATTTCCCAACCCTATGAAAGGAGGTAGCAAGATGTAACGTTGATTTCCAAACTTTTTCTTCAAATTTTTTTTCATATTCAAAATTTTTAAAAAGTTTCTCAGCAAGTTTAAAATAGATGAGTGACTCTTCATATTCAAGCATACTGATTAAACAAACGCCAATGCTGTTGTATAACATAATGCTATGCATTTTATTTCTAAGAAACTCTTCACTCATAGCAATAGCAAGTGAACTTTTAAAAAATTCAAGTGCTTTTTCGTAGTGCTTCATCTTTAATAACCCATCACCGACTCTAAAATGATATAGAAAGGCATTATCTACATCGAAATCAGTTGTTAGTACTGTAGCAACAATAGTAAGATTTTTTTTTGATTGATAAAAATCTTTCAAAACCTTTTCAGATTTTTCGCGTTGATAGATCTGCATGTGGCACTGTAGAAGTTTAGCACATGTTGAAGATATTTCTTTGGTTTCGTTCAATTTTTGATGAATGCTGAGAGAATTTTGAAAATAAGTTACAGCTTCTTCGAAGTAGTTTTGCATTTGGAACCACAACCCAAACTCACGAAGAGTTATTGCCAGAGTTTTCATTCTCTTTTTTTTTAAAAGAGTGATATATTCTTCAATTTCCCAATTTAATTTCCAATTTGCTAAAAATTCCAAAGTTTTTTCCAAATTTACAAATACTTTTTCAAACTTTTGTAATTTTAGTAAACAATTGTTAAGGTTTCGAAAAGAAGCTGATTTTTGAAATTCTTCAGGTAACATGTTAATTTCAAACTTAGTGGCGATAATTTTATCATCATCATCATCATTATCATGCAAATCATCTTGGAAATATTTGAAAGCTAATTTCAAATAGACAAGTGCATGCTCGTATTGCTTCATCTTTACGAGACAACTTCCAATTCCATTGTAATATAAGAAATACAATGATTGATCCTTATCAAGACTCAACTTCAAACTAAACGAAACTTGAAGATGATGAAATGATTTTTCAAAGTTTTTCATTTTGAACAAAATGCCTCCACTGATCAGATGTCCCCAAATAATATCACGAACAACAAAAGTCTGCTCCATGTTTTCGCGATTTTCTTGAATGCTTTCCATTTCTTTATTAAACATTTTGACTTTATTTGGTTGAAATAAAGGCTGCGTGAGAAATTGGTTTAAATGCACCAGTGCCTCTTCAAATCGATTCAACTCAACCAAGCAGTTTGCAGCAAAAGCACGTATAAGTCCAAGCAAAAAAAACATATTCGTTTTTAAGTTTTGACACTTGTTTGTTTGAAACCAACGTTGAGAAATGTCTAAATACCGCTCCCAAAATTCCAAATCTTCTTCATAATCATCTAGCAGGAGATCAACTTTTCTATTTAAAATATGTATTCTGAGATTAAATAAGTCATGTTCTAAATTCAGATCAGCATCAGGTATAGATAAAAATTTGGATACGTTACTTAGCTTTTCTTCCAAATCCTGCACAGATTCATC
This sequence comes from Trididemnum nubilum, assembly GCA_963965965.1. Classification (NCBI taxonomy): domain Eukaryota; kingdom Metazoa; phylum Chordata; class Ascidiacea; order Aplousobranchia; family Didemnidae; genus Trididemnum; species Trididemnum nubilum. The sequence goes on along the minus strand of CAWYPQ010000513.1, from coordinate 49,056 downwards.
AAACAAAGAAAATTCTATTTTCATTTTTGAGTACCTGTCTGTCGAAGTTTCATATCTTTGACAATCTATTGAGTTACTGTCGGAAAAATCTGAATTCTCGACCAAAGAATCACCATCCTCTTCAAACAAATTGGCAAATTCTTGAAAAAATGTGAAATCTTCAGTAAATTCTGAATGCTTATCATCTGTCAAACTTAAATTTTTATTTATTTCAGAATCCATGGAATTGTTGCTTGACGAATCTAAAGTCGTGAATGAAAAATCGTCATCATCTTCAAAGAAATTTGCATAATCTTGAAAAAATTCTGAATCTTCAAAATGCTCTTTATCGAAGATATCTTCGGACAATGCTAACATTAAGTGATCTAGTCTCAAAGCATAACAAATTGCGATGTTAAGCATCTTAACGTTGGAGTAAATATGACTGCCTTTGATTCCCAATATCTTGATGACTTCAAGTTGCAAACAATATGTTATCTGGAAATAGCTCACGATAGAGTCAACGTCGATAACATCCAGGATATCATCAAATATCGTCTTTGAGTCATTGCAAGTCTGGATATAATCACGTTGGGATTTCTCTTTCATGTAAATTCCAAGCCTAATTTTGCAAGCAATTGCAACTGCAAGTGATAATTTATGCTTTGCGGTGTTTGTGATGTTCTTCTGCTCAGCCAATTCAGCGATGATATCAAAGCATGATGACGAATCAATGTTGCACATTTTACCCAGAGCAGTAACAAACAACGTTGAGGTTCGATAAAACAGCTGTTTTATGTTTAGCTGTTTGGTAGGTTTCAGATTAACGAGTCTGAGTCTCGTTGCAAATTGGTCCAAATCTTCTTTCACTTGTTTTCTGAGCTCATCATGAATTTCGTTGCTTGTTTTGGAATTCTTGTACGACTGAATGCCGTTTAAAAACTGATCGTGAAGAGTTTGCTCACCATAAACAAAACATGTGTCTGTCAATATGTCTCTCAAGTGGTAACCGTTTTTCAAATTTTCCTCAGAACCAAGATATTCCAACATCTTATCAACCGGTTTAATTAATTCTGTTGTCCACGGTTTCTTTTCAGTGGGTTGTGTTCTTCCCAATGGAAACTTGCATGCATGGGGCATCATTCCATCAAACGAAACTCCACTTGTGTAAGTGTCAAAAAACCAGTCGCCCAAATCACATGTTTTGTCATTGAGATACTTGATATTTAGACTAGGAATGATGGATTCTTGCAGATTGAGAATGATTATGTGAAAAATGACCGAAAACCATCGAAAGTACTCCAAGTGCATTTCATAATCAGCTAGAATTTCCAGCAGTATTATATGTTCGAAATCAGAATACGGAGTAATTTCTTTACGAGCCAGAGATCCCATTCCAACGACAGCAAACTTGCATGGTGGTGGTCCCAAAACATCAACACAATACTGGTACAATTTTATCATAATTTGTTTGTAATTCGTAGAAATTCGTTGTTGGATGTTTTTCATTGATTTGATTGTAATTCTTTGCTCAGCTTTAGATTTTGTTGTTTGATTTTCTGTTTTGGTAAGTTTCATTTCGTCCAGTGTTTTATTGGTTTTTGCTCTCATTGATTCAATTTGAAGTTTGACATATTTTGCATGCTGAACGAGATTCGCAGTTTGACGACTAGCATTTGCTTGTTCCAAAATGTGTTGACAAACTTTTGAAAGGTCGTTTTTAATTTCAGATGCATTGTTTGGTTCTCGAGCAAGTGCAGAATTCAACAAACCAACGCTTCTGATTAAAGAAATTTTGTCGGGGCTTAGTTTGAGATGCTCCAGACCAATTTTGTGAATTGTTTTAGCTGATTGGCTTGGATTGATTTCAACGCCTTTAGAATCACAAGCATCTTTCAATTCCAAAGCAAGAGATTTCAAGTTTTTATCTACATCAGTGAAGTTCATTATTTATTTTTGAATTTTGATTGTTTTGAAGTAATGTACATTTTTTGACTTGGTTTTCAAAAACTTTCCGTCTTCAGAACAATAGCAGAATCTTTTCAGCATTAAACAAACATTTTTACCTTTTTCTTGGCTCATGTATAGCGTATCAGCAAAATAGTAGAAAAAGCTGCATTACACAAAAAATGCAAAATGCAAGATAATACAATGAAACCCTAATAATTAGTACCGGTAAGTGATAAGTGATTTCATTAGAGCGTTGTGGGTAGTTATGAGCAGAAGCTTAACTAGCACAATACTGATAAGAGCAACTAAATCAAATACCAAAATTATTGAGCGAAAAAAATCAAATTCATTGCTGGTGTATTGATTAAGCTGAAGCTCAAAGGCAAATGTTATAAGGCGAATTGTGAAACTTTCGCCCCAAAACGCGAGATGATTTTTGTGATGTCTTGGAAAAAAAACAATTTCTAACATCACATTGAAAAAAAACTAGTAGCCACGTTTCTACAGTCAGGGGCAACCAAATAGGACCTTTAGCTGTTTTATTAAAACTAAAAGTTTTTATTTGCGTTTAACAAATCAATATTTGATGATTAATTTAGCTATTTTGTCATCTCATTTTTGTTCTTTTGTACCTACAGTGCCTACGAAGCACCCAAAAATGTTAATCCGTCTGCTTAAGCGGTCAAAAATTTCAAAGTTTTGTAAGGCTGCCTGCACGCTAGGAAGCCCCAAACATGATACCTCCAATTTTGATTATACAGTAGGCTATTGATATCTTCATTTGGTTGTAATTTAAACTCTCTACAAAAGTTAAACGGTCTTGGTTTAGATTGAATCAAAAACAAGAACAAAACGTCCAAATTGAGGTTCTAGTAATCAAGTATTTCGAGAAACAAGGTGGTGAATTATAGTGTGTGTGGAATACGAAAATTGTTTTTCATCAACTTTGGTATATAACTTACTTACCGAAATAAAGCATAACGATTTAAATTGGCAACTTTTTTCTGGTTTTTGTAGAATAAAATTGCGATTACGTGATTGGAGGCCCCAAATATTGGCTGCACGACGGCCTTACTTTTCCCGTATTTGTGTCCCAATTTCAGCTTTTTATGTTCAGTTGTTTGAAAGTAATAAACGAACAAGAATGCAGCATCACAAGCGAAATTTGGAGACTTTGAAACAGTATGATATTTTTGACAGTTGTTTCACACTATCAACGCATTTTGTTTTCCCTGAAATTCAATTAAAATCCAGCTTTCTATTCCCTCCGCAAACTATTTGACCAATTAACAAATGATGTTCAATCCTACAAATGCTGAACGTTCTATCACCGCATATTTTTTTTACACAAACAATTTAGTGCTTAATGTCCAATGTTGTACTGTACTATCCCATTTTGTCATGTTTTATCTGACGATGTGGAAGCGAAAGCATTTAAAGTGGCAAATTTTCGCAGAAGCAGAAGCTGGAAACGGTACAAAAGTACCGCTTCCACTTTCGCCATTCGTATCGAATGTAAACAATTAAAGTGTTTGATGAAAAGTGAAGGTTTACAAAAAGCGACCTGCAGGATGAAGTTCATATTACTGTACAATAATAGTGTAGTAAAAGTTGCTGAACTTTAATGTTATGAATTATTGTACATATTCATCGCAAACTTATACCTTGTTATGAAACATCAATTTGATGATGCCATTGCGCGACTACTTACTGAAAACAGGTGGGCTGCGCAAATCTGTTTTTCTCCCAATGCAATGTGTAAATTAGCATGTCATGATTGTGCAATTTAATAACGTTTCAGTTCAGTTCATTTTTTTATTTTCATAAAAACAAAATTCGCATTTTAACATAAATATTTCTCAATGTTTTTGTTCACCACAGATTTAATGAGAAGCCTAAAGGATACTAATGGTCACCCTACAAGAGTCGAGGTAATTTGTGAATCCTCAGATAAAACTACACAAAAATTAAGAAGCTCTATTCCTAATCCAAACAGTAACATTTGCTTGGTGGTACCAAAGTTGGTTAAAACTCAAAATCTATAAGTTTAAACAAACCAATGCGATTATGACAATCTATGTGACTAACAAATAGTAAACAATTAAACATACGCAGAGTCCTCGAGGACGCATTTTGAAGTCCTAGGCCTTGACCTCGAGAACGCATTTTGAAGTCCTTGGCCTCGAAGCCTACACGTCCTCGAAATTGTCCAGTCCTCTGCTTGAGAACAGCATTAATTTTTGATTGGTTGAAAATCGAAATAACTAAACAAAAAATAGCCTAAACTTCTAGTATGTCAATTTGTTTCCTTTTCTTATTCAAAAAATATATTTTGATAGCCATTTCATAGCAAAACCATATTTTAAATGGCATTGTGCAAAAGCTATAATCGGAAAATGAGGGGCAAAAGGCGGTGTAGAATCGTTCTATTTATTTCTGCAAATACTTCTGGTGCGAGTGGTACAAACAGCAAGGCACTAAAACCATCCAGGGTCATAATAAGAGATGCTGTGGTCCAGGCACAAACATTTTTCTGTTGCTATTGCTAAAACGTGACTGTGTCTAACTGAGCGTGGATTCAGAAGGAAGTATCCAATCAAATCAAATCTTTCATTATACTCCCTATACTATGCCAAAGCGCGTAACGAGTTGGCGGGAACCATCTTCGCGTCATTGCGCTTATGGGTAACACAGCTCTTTTTGACGAAATTCTGCAATAGTGGCGAGTCATTGACAACACTGTGTCCAATTTGACCGGCCTGAGATTTGAACCTCAGACCTCCTGCTCCAGAGACACAAAGTATGTGCGTGATAATGAAATGTAATACAGTTATCAGAGATAGCTAATTATACTAAATATGTTAGTATATCCGTGATATAACTAATAAAAATTATTTTAAAACGCCAACTTGTTCTAAAAATATGCAAGCAAATATTGCAAAAAAATTGCTCAAGAAAGAACAACTCTAATCACTAGCAAGCAGTCTGGAGACAAAGTCACATTCCTGAACAATTTTTGTGTAGGAAATCGCTGCTAAAAATCCCAAATAACAAATTAATGTATCAAAAAATTATTAAAAAGGAATTCAGGTCGAAAAAAATTTTGCTCGCTTTTTTCTCAAAAAAAATTTGACACTATCTAAAGACTAACTGCACCAAATTTAAGCTTTCTATGACCTTCCGTTTCCAAGATATGGAAATTTAGACATCCCCTGGAAAAGACTTTTTCTCCTTAGAAATTTTGCCAGGGTTACCTACTACAAACAAAATTTTCAAAAGTTAGCGCATATCTGTAATTCTTTTAAGATAAGCGTTTTGGGCAAAAGTTGTTGTCCAAACAAAATAAAGGACTAGAATTTTTAATTAACTGTGTTCTGAAGACTTGTGTTTCGCGCTGGCTGATTTTGTGACACATAATAGCTTGCCGCATTAAAAGTTGCTTCCAATTGTTGGTTTGCCCAGAATCATACTTAGCTTTCATGCTGGCTGACTTGTAACAAGTAATAGCTTGTCGCGTTAAAAATTGCTTCCAATTCTTGTTTGCTCAAAATCATAGTTAGCTTTTCTTTTTTGTATTGAAATTATTTAAACCGGAATTTAGGGATCTTTTGAGATATTTGTTTTTGAGTGGTTTCTTTTTGTGTTGAAAATCTACCATTTGGTAGTCAACAGTTTTAGCTAAGGTAGAGCATGTAGATTCAAGTTATCGAAAATTAGAAACTATTTAGTTATTATTTGAGTTTCAATAGTAATCGTAGCATTTGACAGTAACAGTTTTGATTGACATAATTTTCGAAAATTGACTTTTATTGATATCTATCGAAATTACTTTTTTAGGGACTAAATCAATTATTGTTTCGTATATTTTTTTTTACACAAACTTTGCTTTTGTTTTTAATTCTATTTGAATAAGAATAAGCATTGATTTGAATAAGATAGTTAGTTTAGTTATAGATAGATAATAGATAAGAATAGCCTAGTCAATAGATGCATGATTGATCATAGTCAAGCAATAAAAAAGTTAGAAGACTTCGAAGATCGAGAAGACTTTGGTAACTTCTGCTTTTGAAGGGAAACCCTTTAGAACAAACTGCTTTTCAAGTAAATTAAAGCGAAGTTTCCAAAGGTTAAATCTGTTACAGTACTGACAAAATGGCAACACTAAAGGAAGAAGAACACTGTTAACTTTAAACTGCAATAGCTTGAAAACGGGAAGATGTAGAAAGTTCAAATTTGGTGAGAATGCATTTCAGGCTTTTTCCAACATTTTGGTCAATAGTGAAGAACTTGACTTGAATGCCCTTGCAAAAAATTGAGTGTGAAATTAAATATAACTATAAGGCCTAATTGTTTGAATTCTTGGAAAGATGCATACTGTACTTAATCAATGTTTAACACACATCCATGGCGACCTAGAAAAACCGGCCATGTCAACAAATAGCGAGCGCTTCGACTGAAGGCCGACAATTGCAGTCTTCATGCAATAGAGACAGCTGCGCGAGGTATTGGTAGTTCACTTTACGCAATATATTCAGGCATTGTCGACATTTCAACGCTAAACATTCCAAAGTTAAAAGACTAAACACTAAAACATTATAAGGTAAACAAAAGTATCTTGTATTAAATACTGAAAAAAGTGGTTGCATACGTTGTCAAAAATTTGGCCAAATACCAAACTATACGCTCATTTAAGTCACCGAAAGTAACAGTGCTACGGTATTTCATAATCTACATTACAGTCTACTAACAACGTTGTATCAAACATGCTGATACCGGTATGTATAATAAGTACTATTGCATATTAGCCAGAAAATAGTTAATCGTTGGAATATCGTAAATTTAAGAAAATTTCAAAATCTTTAAGCCAAACTCTTTACCACTATGTGGAGTGCAAAACACGGAGTCGTTCTTTAACAATATATTGCACAAAAAAGCGCAGTGTTTTTTTTGAAACACAGAAGTCGTACCTTACTGAAATTTTAAAAAACCTGTCAACAAAATATTTTCGACATCCCGCATCTAAAACTTGCAGAAAAAAAATCACGCAAAATATACACCACTGCACGAGATGGTCTTGTGGAAGAGAAAGTGACCCTCTATTGAGAGCATCAACATACTTTCCAAACTTGTGGTAATGAAACAGCAAGTCATTTTCTTTCACCACACCACCTTTTTTTTGTACATACCCAGCAATGTATATTAAGGATGACAATGTCTCTTCTTTCACACTTACTTCTAAAGCATGCAAATTATCAAAGACTTCACATTCTTTGTCGTTCAATAAATCTGTCTCGGGACAGATTTACTCCAAGCTGTAGAAAAAGTTTGGCATAGTCAATGTGGACATTTTCAATAACATCCTATGCCGTTATAAAGTAAGTTCCTCCTGAACCTTCTCATAATTTTCCAAACGCCTTCTCCAAAGGATCGGTGGAAAACCATCCGAGCATCACATATTCATTGCCTCCGGAGAGCATATGCTTTGCGAGAATTGCTTAATTGAGAGGATAGACAACTTGGAAGGAATTCCGGGAAAAACAGAGAATGGATTTTTTGTTCTCAGCTTGCCATGGAATTTTACCATCACTGCATCGTTTGGCCAATGTTTTCCACACACTGCAGTATACTTCGAGACAACCAAGTTGGCTCTCGGGATGACAGAAATCCATTTTTTCTTTTCTTTCTCATATTGTGGAAGTTTGTATACAGGTACTCTTTTACTACTGGAAGCATAGTTTCCTTTACAAAGCGTTACACAACACTTAACAACCTTTTAAGTTTACGCAATAGCCTTTTCTCTGCGAAAATAAAGTATTGTTAGCAATACAGCTTTAGGAGCTTTTGTGCAGTATACTGCAATTACCGCATGCTACGTGAGGCGCAGCCATGCTATACCAGTATCTATTATTTATATTGTAGCTTTCAATAATTTCTAAACATTTTGTTGCTATGGGATATCGTCATTCTAGCTTGCTCATCCGGATCCGCAATCCGTACTTTGAAAAATTTAAACTAAGTTAGAAATATTAAAACTATTATTAATTGAAACCTTGTTTTGTATCGAGCTTGCAATCCTTAGATCCTGTTGCCTATTGCCTTCACAATTGCTATCTAAGCACATTTTAATCATGAAAGCTTCCTTACCTTCTCATACTGTTAGTGTCTTTCTATCGATATTACTAAAGTTGTTCAACTGCTTGATTGAACAAACGCAATTATGGCTTCGCAGATAAAACATCATAAATACTGTAGCTACTGTATATCCGATAATTATACTGTAGTTGTACACATTAATGAGTACTATAAGCACTGTATCTTACATCGCTGCTTCTTAATTGTAAAGTTACCTGTTCTACAATTTAGTTGTTGCTGTCACTAGTAATCGTCTCAAATGCCGACGTTTTCTATTGCAACAACTAAGTCTTGTGACTGACCTAATTAGATTTGTCTCCCACAGAGAACTTCTATCGGCCTTCAGTCGAAGCGCTCGCTTTTTGTTGGCATGGCCGGTATTTCTAGGTCGCCATGCACACATCATAAAGATGAGAAGGCGAAGCTACCACACAAAATTTGGGGCACCATGCGAATCGTCATTAATATTTACCAACTTTTGTACTTAATTAATAAGTTAGTAAGTTCGTCTACTTTGTGATTTGTTCAGTTAGTCTGGTGGTTTTAAGGCTGCCAGTTTAGATTATGCATTTTTAGTTGGGTTATAGTGATTGTTAATAAGATACTATTTCAAATGGCTAAACGAAAGTGCACACTTACAAACGCGATAAAAAGAAAAACATCAACGTTTTAGAAAAGGCAAAAATGATTACGAGGCAGAATTCTTAGTATGCAAATCAGGAACCTCGTACACAAAGATAATGATGATTTAAACACACCTCTGCAATCGGAAAAACATCATAAAGCAATAAAAGGAGCTGCTGCATCAACAAAAATGACGAATTATTTTGTTATAGCAAGAAGCATATGCGATGATGAAATCACTGCCACAGCAGGCACTCTTGCATTTCACGCTGTTAAGCAGGGTCCACGACAACTGACCGCGACAAACTGACCGCGAACTAAATGATGCCGATTAGTTAAGAAGAGCGATCATAAGCATATTTTACTATCCTCAGAGCCATCTTGCCCAATCCCTCACTTTGTGGCAAAATCACTGTGACAAAATCAGTGATCAAATCACTGTGACAAAACCATTTGCTCGCAGTCAGTTGACCTGGTTCATGTTAAGCATCATCATAGTTTTTTATCCATGGACTGTACATCGGTTTTACTTAGAAAAATTTTCCCTGATTCTAATGCAGCAGAAAAGCTTAGTAGTGGCCGCACAAAGACTTATAAAGTTGCTACTAGCATACTTGCACAATATTCTATTGATGCTGTTCTCAAAGTTTTGAAGAAAACGATATCGCATATTTTGGCGTAGAAACAGATTGAAGCAATCACATTCAACTGAAATTGACAGTGAAAAGGCTTCTAGTTGAAAAAAGAGAAGAAGGATATGAAGATAAATGTAGCAATTTTCTTTCAGAAGTTGCAAACCTCTGAAAGATGCTTGAAGTATCTGTGCAAATGGATAAAACCAATGAGAGTTTGCTTGTTTTAAATGGATGACCTTAAACGCGATACCAAGTTAGAATGATGTAGAGCCTTGCCTGAAATATCTGGTAGGTAAAGCGATTGATGTGGACGATGCAAAGTGCATTGACCAAATCTGTAACTTGAACCAGCTTGTGAAAGTTACCCACAGAATGAAAACTCATTAAACTAGCAATATTTAAATAATGCAAATACTTTGATCAGTAAAAGACAGTGCTCCGCAACCAGTGTGCCGCCACACACTAAGTGCTGCAAGACCATACCAGGTGTGCTGCTCAGTATTTGTAATTTTTCTAGCAAACTAACAAAATTGCTTTTCATTTTTTTGCAAATCTAAACACTTGTCTTATATGAGCAATCTAAACGTTTGTCAACACAACTTATATGTGCAAACAAAGCTTTTCATCACTATGGCTAATCACAAATGATAAACCAAGGGTTCTCAACCTCTTTTGTTTCAATTACCTCTTGCCAAATGAAAGCTAAATTTACCCCTTCTTCTTGCTGGACCACAACTTTTGGCGAGTCTTGCAATGATCTCCAAAAAAAATGTAAGTACTTTAATTTGCTTTCATTTGCACATTTTTTACACAAGAAACTTAAAACGCCAGATATATTTAGTCAAATAGGTTGGATTGTTTCTGAAAGTCAAAGAAACTTCTTGTAGTCTACATGTTTAATATGACACCCATTTCTGTTGAAACATGCTTTCACGCGCATGCAGAAACTTTGGCCCACTTTTTGCCATGTGTCGTTGGTCACTTCAGCTGCATAATCTGCCACGTTCTGCTTAAATCAGCTTGCATTTTAAGTCTGTTGGCATAAATCGTCTCTTTTGCTGCTCTCTAGAACTAGAAATCAAGTGGAATTAGATTTGGACTGTGAAGGGCCCACTCATGATCTGTGTTGAGGCTGATCTGGTGGTTCTTGAAAAAACCCAAAGGTGCTTCAATGATGCATGGGCTGTGTGAGGTCTAGCGCCATCCTGCATGAACCAAGCCAGTCTCAACTGTCCTTGGGTTAGTTTCTGAGCCAGGTCACCATGAAACTGGTCACGAATGGCGATATAACGCTCACTGTTGATGGTAACGGTGTGCCCATTTTCTTTGAACTAGTAAAGTCCCAGCAAAATGTGCTTTGCATTGAAGGCCACAAACCCAGTGACCTTCGGATCTTTGAGGTGCTTCTCCCCAATTTCTTCGGCGCAACTTTCTGGAGAAGCACCTCAAAGGTTCGAAGGTCACTGTGGTCACTTTCTGGAGAAAGTAGTCCAGAAGAAATTGGTGAGAAGCACCTCAAAGATCCGAACGTCACTGGGTTTGTGGCCTTCAATGCAAAGCACATTTTGCTGCAACTTTACTGGTTTGAAGAAAATGGGCACACCGTTACCATCAACACTGAGCTATTCTTGACCAGTTTCATGGTGACCTGGCTCAGAATCTAACCCAAGGACAGTTAAGGCTGGCTTGGTTCATGCAAGATGGCGCTAGACCTCACACAGCCCATGCATCATTGAAGCACCTTTGGGTTTTTTTCAAAAACCGGCTGATCAGCCTCAACACAGATCATGAGTGGGCCCTCCTATTCAGACCTAATTCCACTTGATTTCTAGTTCTAGAGAGCAGCAAAAGAGACGATTTATGCCAACAGACTTAAAATGCAAGCTGATTTAAGCAGAACGTGGCAGATTATGCAGCTGAAGTGACCAACGACACATGGCAAAAAGTGGGCCAAAACTTCTGCATGCGCGTGAAAGCATGTTTCAACAGAAATGGGTGTCATATTGAACATGTAGACTACAAGAAGTTTCTTTGACTTTCAAAAACAATCCAACCTATTTGACTAAATATATCTGGCGTTTTAAGTCTCTTGTGTAAAAAATGTGTGAATGAAGGCAAATTAAAGTACTTACATTTTTTTGGAGCACCCTGTATATACCAATTTCTACACTTTCTGAGATGATCTCAAAAAAAAACAGGTCTTCAAGGTTTTTCTGCAGGATTTCCACAAATTTCTGCAGGTTTGGTCTGCTTGCCATTACATTTTTCATTGATGAATGAGGACAAATCCATAATTGTTTTTTGCATTTTTACTCACATTGCTTGTTGTTGTGTCCCGTCGAATTCTACAAGTTAAAAAAGGTTGCGGGGCACTGGTCTAGAAAGCACATGCCACTCAGAAATTTTAAGGATCTTCAATATAATTTCAAAGATATACGTTGTAGTAAGTTTTTTTCATTTTTGAAATCAGGCAAGATCCTATTGAAGGGAACTAGATCTTCACAAAAATATGTATGGTCAGAAGAACAAATTTGTTAACTTGACTTACAAGCATGTCTTTACTTTGTTTTAAGCATATAATTGCTGTTCTTCCCTTTCTCGACACTACAGGGAGTCCTCGACTTAAGACGGTGATCCATTCTTGGGACGCGGTGTAACCCGAATTTAGTGTAAGTCGGAACATTATACATAAACTACTCTACACATATCGTACTGTACTGTAATAAAATGTACAAATAATGCAAAACAGTACTTAATTAGAAAGACAGAAAACAATTCCTTATCACAGAAATAAAAGCAAACACAATACTGTACAGTACTGTATTAATAAGATGGTGGAGAAGTTGGGGTAGTAGAGGCAGCTGAGGTAGATGGTAGAGGCTCTGTAGTAATAGAGGCAGCGGATGTAACGGGTTAAATAAGTGCAAGCACTGCATTTAAAGTGCAGTGCTTGCACTTGCATTTAAAGCACTGCATTTAAAGTGCGTTCGTAACCTTGAAACATCGTAAGTAGAGACTGTCGTAAACCAAGGACTCCCTGTACCTAATTTTCATTTTTATTTTTCACTCTGAAGTTAAGTATTTTTCAGTGGTAGTTTGTAGTTATATTTCCAGGAAAAGCAATTTCGCTGGTATGTTATGTCACTGGTAGAAACTTCTTGTGTGTTGCATTGCCATTATAGGTCAAATTTTGATGTGACAAAATGTAGTAGCACAAAAATTTGGTTTCATGAAAGGTAGCCATGCACTACCCAGAATTTGGTTTTGCAAAGATGGTAACCTTGCACTAGATTTAAAACTATAGAGACATTACATGCACTAAAACGTAAAAAAAACATTAGTTTAAAATTAGGATTAAAAAAAATGTAGAAAACTAAAGTTTTTCATATTAGCTTGTATGATATTTTCTTTTTCTTAATAGCTTTGGAAATAAAATTGTGTAATTTAAAAGTCACAAAAATAGATATATTAAAAAAAATTCGATAAAATTGTTCAACAAAGACATGAAGAATTTGCCCTTGCCTCCAGAACCCTGATTTTTCCAAGGACTTGAGCTTGCAAATACCAAGTACGACACCTCAAAGCATTTTTAAAAAAACGTTTATTTTGCAATACTTTTACATTATAATATTACAGTTGCTTTGGGATACTTAAAATGAAGTGACTTGGTGCATGGAACGCACACAGTTAAATAAACAGAGATTTTGGTGGCGTCACTCATTTTTGGAAATTTTTATTTTGATTAGGCTTATTACAGTAATAGGTTTGGGTTTAGGTTAAGCTTAGGGCAAGGGCTTCGATTAGAATTAAGGTTAGGGGTTAGGGTTAGTTTTCTAAGTTTTATTATAAAATGTATGCACGCACCGAACATGCACCAAGCCTTTTCTTATTTAAAAACTATGACAACATTCAAGAAAATGTGTAAAAAGAAGTCATTTAACCAAACTATAAGGGTTGTTAAAAACAATGTATTGAAAAATTAATGATAAGCTGTAGACGGTATCCAGAGTCTTAGAGGTACAATCAAACCTTTGACTAACAGCTTAAGACATATCATACTGTTGCGGAATCAACTTTCATTTTTTTTCTTTATCAATATAGCTAGGACTACAGGTATGAACATGAGGAATAAAAGACGAACGAGGAATAAAAGACAAAAGTAATTTCATAACAGTATGCCTTAGGCTGCTAACCAAAGGTCTGATAGTGCCTTGAAGGCTCTGGATACAGTCTATAGCTTATCGTTAATTTCTCAATACATTGTTCTTAATTAAATTGTTATTGTTGAGTCACTATAAATAACTACTGTTAGCCACTGGTTCTAGTTTTGAGCTGTCTCGGCCCTACTTGAGATGTAGCCATTTTAGGCGAGCTGCAAGGAGGGAAGTGGGAATTGATAGCGTTTCATTTCCAGATATTGTTAGCCTAGTTAAGCTGTAGTTTTAAATTTTGGTAATAAAATTTAATTTGAGCCTTTCAGCCAACTAGAGAGTAGCCATTAAAGGAAAGTTATGAGGAGAGTAGAGAATAAACTAGCCTATCATTCTTACAAGAGAGGTAAGATATAATTTCTACATCAGCCAGTCAAGATTTGATTCATAGCACATAGTTTCTTTTGGTAACAGATTTAAATAATAGCTTTTAGTTTTATTGAGTAAAGATTTCTCAGTTAAGATTTACTTAATTTGGCTAAAAACGATGGGAAAAGATTTTGGTAATATCAGACATAAACATTATCGGTAAAGATTTATTCATTAGGTGATAAATTGGTAGAGATGCATGTTTTGAAGATTTTTATCACTGGTGATATTTGTCATTTTGGCCTTACTGAAGAGCCCCGAAATTGGGCGAAGCAGCTGTTTAAGATATGCTATTGGAAGTTATATGGAATTTGACCGGTATATTTCTTGTTATGTTGTGTAGTTACCTAGAAAAAAAATTCTGTTACGGTCTGGTTAATTTGTGATCTTTTGCCTTTCTAAGCTTATACTCATACCTGTAGTCTGAGCTATACAGCTATACTGACCAGGAATAAAAGATGAAAGTTCAAGTTAAAACAGTAAGTCTTAGGCTGCTAATCAAAGATTTGATTGTGCCTTTAAGACTATGTATACTGTCTATAGCTTATCAAAAAAGTTTGTGTTTGAAAAACTACCAAAACGTAGCAATTCATAATCAGTAGACGTTTGCATTGGGCCCTAACTGATGAGGTTTTAAGGCCTTAAAATTGACTATTTTCAGGTTTAGAATTTAGTTATTCTCTTTCACAAGTTACGACCCTAATTGTTTCATTATCACGATACCGCTACGACCTTAATTGCTTCATTAACACATAGCTGCTAATGAGTAAAACTTTAAAATGGCATTTCTTATTTTCAAAAACTACTATTTTCAAATTATCATCAAAAACTTAATGAAATGCAATATCTTAAACACTTTCACACTTAAAAATAATACAAAATTTGTCGACCATAATTTTTAGAAAAATTGTGTCCTTGGTCTCGACCATTCTTGTCCTTGGCCTTAAATTTTTTTAAGTCCTTAGCCTCAAACGTTGGTTCCTCAACTCCACCTCTGCAACTACAAAAACTTGAGCACTGTGGCAGAGGTGGAATCAAGGACACAAGGCTCGAGGCCAAGGACACAAAAAAAATCCCAGGCCAAGTATAGCCCTTCCAAGGACAAACCCTCTCGAGGCCAAGGACAGGAATGCTCGAGACCAAGGACAAAAGCGCAAGTGTTCTCCAAAAAAAAAGAGGTCTACAAAAAAAATTTCAAGACGATCTCAAAAAAAAGGTCTTCAAAAATTTTTCAGGCAATCTCCAAAAATAAAAATAAAAAACACAGAAAAAAGGTCTTCAAAAAATTTTTTCAGGCATTCTTCAGTAAAAAACGCCTTCTAAAATATTCTTTTCAGGCGATCTACAAAATTTTAATAATTCAAAAAATACTGCTGTCCTCGAGCCGAGGACAGGGCAATTTTTGAGGACTTGAGGCCTCGAGGCCAAGGCCTTCAAAATGTGTCCTCAAGGCCAAAGACGTCCTCGAGGACTCTACCTCTGCACTGTGGCATAAATCAGACATAGAAACACGCACGACTTATTTACTTCCAATTTGACTGAGCGTAAACAATAGGTACGTTTGTATAAATAGTTTTTACTCATTAGTAAAAACTGTATAATCTGAAATGCCACAGGGATTGAACGTTGGCCAAATACTCTTCTCCATATACGTCAATGACATCTTTGTCCATGTTAAATCAACCCCAGTTTTGTACGCGAACAATACATGCATAACTGTGAAAGCACACAAACCAGACTTACTTGAAACTTTAATGATTCAGGAAATGGAAATCGCATGACAATGGATGCTTACAAATAAACTAACAACAAACGGAAGTAAAACCAAAGCTATGGTAATCTCTCCCAACATGAAAAAATCAATGATTGATTTTTCTATTTAAATGTGGTGAGTAACTGATCTCTATTCAACAAAAAATTAAATATCTCGAACTTAATATTGGCGACAAACTTAATTTTAAAGAACATATAAAAACAGCTGTCTGCACAGTTGGCATGCTTGCAAAATCAAGGCATTATCTTCCATAGCAACTTTACCATGCCTTAATTGAATGCCACCTAATTTGTGCAATTCCTGTATGGGTTCCACCTTTCAAACCTATTTCAATAAATTAATTACCGGTACCTGCAATAACAAACCTGTAAAAACTATAGCTAAATGAAACGATTATCTAAGTCCTCTGTACAGTGAATTAGGTGTACTTGAACTCTCTAAAATATATCAACTCGAAGTTGCATAATAATGCAGCATATTGACAAAAAAAAAAACATCCTCGTTCATGAATAAAATATTTTCCAAAGTCAGGTCTCTTAGATTCATACCTCGTACAGTTAGCTCTTTTTAATTGCATATCCTTAATTTAAAACTACCAAATTACAAAAATCTTTCCTCTGTCAAGGAGTTACCGGTAATTTGGAATTCCATACCATCCAACAGTCCAACATACAACTGTTATTTTGCCTCTAAAGACAAAATAGCCCCATGTTATTTAACCATTTGGAGGCAAAATGGTCCAAATGCTATTTTGCACCCACTGCCAAAATAGCCCTAACCCAAACCCTAACCCTTAACATAACCCTAACCTTAACTCTAAGCCTAACTCCAACCTTAGCCCAAACCCTAATCCAAACAGAGGGAAATGGAAAACACTATTTCAGCTCTAAGAGGCAAAATGGCCTCGTTCTTAAATCATTGTGTAAATAAATGTTATTAGACAATTTATGTGTCACTTTTATCTTTTTTTATCCTGGCTGTTACAAGTTATATAACCAGCATCTAACCCTTTTTAACTTTAATGCCAAGGGCCACTATAGTGGCCCGAAAGGCTTTGGTACATTTGTAAATCATTGAAAAAATAGTGAAACTGTTGGGTCTAACTTCATGATCTTGACATTGCTGCTTAACCTAATACATCAGACATAGGTTAACTTTACATAAAATACAAAAACATGGGTACAGTATCATTTGATTTTTTTCCAAAAATTTACTTTGATAAAAAATTTTTGGAAGTGCCTTGGCAAATGTTTTATTCATGCAGACATTTTGAAATAAAGCCAAAAAAAAGCAGAGGCTGCTGTTACGTTACGTAAGAACAAGAAAATCACTATTCTAGCCCTAACCCCAACCCTGAACCTCACCCAAACTCTAATCCTAGGTCTAACCCATATGTTAATCCTAACCCAAACTCAAAATCCAACCCAAATCCTAACGATATATCAAAAAACAAAAAAGAGTAAATGAGCATATGAACGCTCACTCTTTGCTCTCTTACTCTCATTATAGGCGTTACAAAACGTAATAATAGCCACTTCCCCTAAAAAAACTAACCCTAACCTTAACCCTAATCCTAGCCCAAACCCAAAGTCTAACCTAAACCCTAACCCAAACCTATAATTATACAATACATTATAATTATCATTCATCTATCACACATTTATACAATATACGTCATCTCTCATTTTGATGTGCCTCTCAATTATAAGTATTTTTGCAGTAACTGACTGAGGTTGATATATACTGGTAATGGAAATTGTACCGGTACTGATGACATATTGGCAAACGATACAAAACAAAGCAAGGAGTTTTTTTCCACTCCAATTGCCCACTTAAATCCTATGAAACATAAATAAGCATTATGAACTTTATTGATTTATTTTCTATCCAATCTGTAGTTACAGTATTTATTTTTTTAGTATGCTTAGAGTTAGTACGATTCTAATGTTGCCATGCATTTTCTTTACATGTTGACTGTGAGTTTTGTGTACATACCGTACTGTACAAAGTGTACATATCTTTGGAACACTTAATTTTAATTTTACATAAAATTTTTTATCATAGGAAGTAGCAGACTGAGAAAATCTAAAAGCTGCTTTTTAACCTTAACTTGCTGAAGTGGCAGTAGACTTAGATGACCTTTCGGTCCTTCGCTGTCTCCTCACCAAGTGACTAAATATCGCTATGACTCTGAAAGTTTGTGAGTTGGTTTTGAAGGAATTGCATGTTTCGATGCTTGCTGATAGACCCAGAGGAAGTTGCAGTTTTTTCTTGTGATATGACGTCACTAGGTAAATAAATAAATATGATGATGATATGAGTGCATAGGTGGGCAAGTTAATGCAAAACGTTAGCTTCATTAACCACTAATCCGTCAACAAACTTCACACCTCCGTTAACGTTAATCCGTTATTTTCAGCTTTAATTAACGAAAGTTAATAAAGTCCGTTAATCGTTAACACTTTGCATTAATTTACATTTCTTTTTATTCACTCGCTTCTAGAACACGTATTGACGCTGTTGAGCTGATTATAAGGAAATATTTATTGCTATGGTGGTCTTTATGTGTTTTGGAAGTTACGTTTTACAGTCTAAACTTATTTCAAGATAAAAGTAAGTTCAAATGCACTAACGAAACTGCGATCAGAAAATCTTTGGAAATTGTGAACTTCGATTAATAGACCTATGAAGCTGCAGCTTATTATTAGCCACGAAAAAGAGCTTCTTTCTTTGCTCTCTTCTATGAAACTCGTGCTAATATGCAACAAGTGTTACCGGTGCAAACTGGTTTGTACGAGTACAATGAATGAATGGTGCAAGATATTAACAATAAAAAGTTTAATGGAAGTTAACAAAACTTAACGGAAGTTAATTTGGTCCATTAACAGAACTTAACGAAAGTTAATTTAGTCCGTTAACATGAAAAAACTTTTTAACGGATTAACGAGTTGATGAAAAAGTTAGCTTCATCATTAATGCATTAACGATTAACGGACTAGTGCCCCCCTATGTATAAGTGTAATAATCAAAATAAAAATTTCCGAAAACGAGTGACGTTACTAGAATCTTTGCTTATTTAACCGTGCGTGTTCCATTTGCCAAGTCACTTCAAAAAATTTTTTTCAAATTTTTTGAAAAACGATAGCCTACATACCAGTACTTCTGTTAATTACATCACTGAAACCAATCGTTTTGTTTTTTTCAAGAATGAAATTGGTGTGATCCATTACAGTTGTAGGCTATGGCAGCAATAAACAAAAGTAAATGAGTGCTGATGGGTTGAGAGGTCAGAAAGAGTGGGAGGCAAACCCCACTCCTCCTGACTTCCCAAATCTTTAACACTTCAGAAAACTCATCAGTTTTTAAAAGCATATCTTTATCAATGTTTTCAGTGTTTTGGATAGGCTAACCTATCGTGTCGGTCGCCTATCGGTACGTATTTCTAATCATGGGCATAGGCCTTTCAATCTTTCAGTTGATCAACAAACTTTTCAAAAAAAGCAATACTAATAGTTATTTCAATGCTACAAAACTCCTGATAATTATCAGCTTATTATAATTCATTAGGTAGTTATGCTTTGTCTACAAAACTACAGCGTATCTCTTGCCAATACAAGTAGGCCTATCTAGGCAACCGGTATTGCGTGAGGTAGGCTATAACTTGACTAGCAATACTGCAAATGACTGAAATTACCGGTACCAAGGCAACTAGTTAGGGAAAGTCCCTAAATCGAGTTTAGTGTAGTGAATAAACCAGGGTGTCGAACCGTTTCAAATAACGGTTCGGGTTCAGGTTTAGTTCCGGCTCAAAATATTTTAGCGGTTCAGGTTTGGTTCGGGTTCACTTGAGCACCATTTTCGAGGTTCAGGTTTGGTTCAGGTTCACTCAAGTAAAATATTACTGGTTCAGGTTCGGTTCGGCTTCATTGACTTAAAATTTAACTGTCGTTATACTCGTTTCGTCCAGAAAAAAAAAGGAGAAATTGTTGATCCTGTTGAAGTTCACCACTGCTCTTATTGTGCGTGTATCAGCGTCAGCGGCATTCGGATATGGAAAAATATATTCTTACTTTTGTTAGGGGTTCAGGTTCGGTTCGGGTTCACTTGAGCACAATTTTGAGGGTTCAGGTTTGGTTCAGGTTCACTGAAGTAAAATTTTGCTGGTTCAAGTTCGGTTCGGGTTCACCAAAATGAAACGGTTCATTCGAGTTTACGGTTCGGGTTCAGGTTCGGTTCGACACCCTGGAATAAACGTGTAAACTAGAAATGGGCGGACCCGCCAGCATATTTCCAATTTGTTCCACTTTTCAGTGCATAAGGCTGTTTAACCCCAGGCCAGAATAGAAAAACTGCTCAGATGTGACTGCGCAGGGTTATCTGCGGTCAACTTGGAAATTGTAAAGGTTACCATAGTATGCAAGCAAAATGAAATCCAAAAGTCAATAATGAGTTCGAGAAAAGCTTTTGCAAGTGATAGTGTAGGCCGTTCATAAAAAAAAAACAAAGTTATTTTGCTGAAACACATTACGCTGAACTTGAGACGTACTCACTTACTTCTTTTTGATCTTAGCTGATGATAGCACTTCAATTGTTTGCATGCTCTCTGTTGCTTTATCTAGCTATATGGCAATGGGTAGCATATTGATCAGCCGTAGCCGCCTGTGTGGTGATAGGATGCCTACTTTATGAGTGGAGCGAAAATGGCCACTTTTTTCCAGGGCTTTCTACTCCAAATGGGTTTGTGGCTGTAGCAATTCGGGTAGTTCCAAACAATTATAAATGCTCACTTTTTTTATTAAGTGTTTAGATTTTCATTAGCGTCAATCGATCCATTTCGCGGCCAAAAGCGCTGGTAAGACCTTTCTTTTGGTATTGCGTGATTTTCACCTTGTATTCATCCACAAAAACGCCGAAAAACTTCCCGTTTATTTTTTACTGCTGGTTCTTCAACCACGAAACGCATCCAAAAAAGTATATCTTTGCGAGGTCCCTGGGCAAATACCCTTCTCGTTATAAAGTTACGATTACTCTTTTTAAATCTGGTCTTATTTTGCTGAAAGCTGTAGCGCCTGTAGGTTATTCAACGGTAGGTATTATGTCTAATCTACGTTCTTCCATTTCATCTCCACCTCACAAGAATTTCTGCCGATGTTGATTTAATTTTCCATATTTCAGAGTGAATGATGGCAAATAACTTCGTTGTTAGTGCAGCAAAAAATATAATAAATAAAATTGCTCAATTATGAAACTGCAAAGCCTTCGAAATCGTTGGCTATCATGATCACCCGTCATTCAAGTCATATACAACCAGACTTTCGTGAAACTGCACAGTCTGGAAGTCTCATTGCAAACTTACGCTTCTATTCTTTCCAATGCATTTTATTGCACGTTCAAAGCAAGCTGCAGTAAATAAAGCACTTGATAATTGTTCAAAACGTACTAGTATAACATCAAACTGTGATAAGTTTTCCAAAACTACAACTCGAATGTGATACTGCGATTGCTACGTGGTACGTAATTGAGATTTAATAAACTTTTTCTGTAACACGAGGCTGTTTTGCTCAACATTTAAGAACTATGCCTGGGTCAAAAGTAAAAAATAAATAAAATAAAAAAAAAACGAAAAAGAATGAATTTCAAATCTAAAAAGAAACTAAACTCTGTACACATTCAAAACGACAACAGTGTAGTGATTTGCCAGTAGACTACTTGCAAGCAAAAATTGAATTAAGACAAAAATAAAAAAAAAATAGCATTTTTGAAGTTTAAAAATTGTCCACGGTAAATAAGATTTCCAACATAAATCATAAAACACAATACAGAGTCACTTTGATTAAAATGTTCACCTTCAAAGTTTTCGTCTAAAACTTGTCAAGAAGAATCGTCAGAATGGAGAGCGCAGGATAAGGAACAGTTGTTTATAGGAAAATGCCGAGCCGCGATTGGCTGGAAAAAGACCAATGAGAGAGCGTCATTAGAGCACAATCTTTAAGTTGTATACGAATTCTTTTTGTCGACAGAGGGCGAGGTTAGAAGTTTTGATGAATGTGGCTTCAAGAGCAGATAGATGGAAAGGAGAGTGGCCTTGGGCAAAAATAGAGAATCTAATGTCATCATAATGTTGAGCACAGACAGGATTTTGTAAAGGTAAAGTCCAATGACTTTTTAAATACAGAGTCACTATAAAGCAGCGTTTATTGGCGCGTGACAGGCGACCGCTACCAATTGTAAAATTGTCGCCCACATCAAAGTTTACCTTTGTTTTAAGTAACTGTTTATTTGCGCACGACCGCGACAAATTTTTCGATTATTTAAAACTAAGTATTTTAGAATCGGTCGCGGTCTCCTACTGCGCACCAATAAACGATGCTTAAGACAGAAGATCACAAAATGTGGCCATTACTCGTCATTTTTTCTCTGACACGAATTTTGCAAAAATTTACATGGAATTACTCTACCCTGTTTTTTATCACAAAACTAATGCAATAATACTTGTTGATTTTTGTGCCGGTTACTTGACTCGATGACTGCATGATTCTTTGCTACCTTCCTGGCGCTTTTATTAGTAAGAATTTTGACAATTGACGTGTTTTCGGTATTTCAAAATTTTACGATTTTATGCGACAAAATAAACAGCAAGTTAAGTTGTGAATTTTTCCCCAGTTTCATGCCACAAACTCAGTATTGAAGTAGGTCATGATGTCATGTGTTAATTGGTGCAAGGGACATGCTATTGCTTTCTATTTAGTCAACCACAGAATCGCTTCATCATAACTCGGCTCAATAGCTCCCTTGCAAGCATTTGGGCGTACTTTATGGAGACATAGCGTCGTCTAACGCAATATAACTATTTGTTATTTTGTTGCAATGAGGCGCGATTAAGCTAAAACCATGGTTCATTGTTTTCGGATTTTGAAGGTTCGGCAGGAATTTTAGTTTTTTGACTTTTTTTAAGCCGTCCATCTGTGAAAGAATAGAGAATGGATAATTCTCTGCCATATTTGTTGATACCAGCTAGTTGGTTGAAGGATATGCGCGCTTGCTTCTGAAAGAAAAGGTTCGGCTTAAATTTCTGAGCTGATCAAATCGGAAACAAAAATATGGTGCCGAAGACTCGCCGCCACTGCAACATTTCTTTGAACGCTGAAGCTTTGCAATTAAAGCTCAATGATGCGGAGACGAGCCCCGCAAACTTTTTGACACTTCGGTGTTATACACAGTAAGTTTAATGAAGATTATTGATATTTTACACTTTTACAGTAATAACACAGGGGCGGATCCAGGATTCTCCGTTAGGGGGGGCGCAATTTTTAAAAAAATGTAAACTATTCTTGTTAGAGGCAGGAGTCGGGGGTCCAGGGGCGGAGCCCCCGGCCGCCGGAGGCAAAGGATAAATCTGGGCTCCGCCCCCAGCCGCCGGAGGCCCGGGGGTTTGGGGGCGGAGGCCCGGGGGTTTGGGGGCGGAGCCCCCAGAAGCTAGCGATTTTTTAATATTTTACTCAAAATAATTCATTTTGGTGAACTATTTATCGACTTTTGTACTCTAAAAAATGTAGAAATTCTTGTGAAATTGCACCTTCCCCCTATGCTAGTGGGTGGCTATTGACCGATGAGCGAATTGCGCTTGTTAGTGTTGAAAATTTTCTCGAAAGACAATACTTTTGCGTTGTTTTGTAAAAGTCTGACTGGCCAATGGGGGGCTATAGCCCCCCCCTAGCTACGCTGCTGGTTAGAGGGGTTGCTGAAACGGAGTCCTAGCCAGCGAAAAGAGGGCGCCCCCTGGGTTTTGGGCGCCCCCTGCCCCCCATCTGCATTTACACTTAGATATCAAGAATAGGCTTACTAATAAACAAGAAGTCGTGCAAGTGAAAACATTTCTGGTTGTTTTAAGTTTTTTTTTTAATAATTGACCTCTAAATGTGTTCTGCGTTTAGGGGGGGCGCGCGCCCCTCGCGCCCCCTCCTGGATCCGCCTATGTAAAAGTACTTTATGGTTGATTATTCGTAAATCGTCACTCAGAAACAATACGCCGTACAGCAAAACTGCATTAAATACAAATTCACTGGGGCGCAAAAACTACTTGTGTCACCGTAAAAACTCTTCAAGACTTTCTTTCATAATTGATGGTAAAATTTTTTTGAAATATGACATCAATAAAACAGCAACAACACAACCCTTATTCATAGTCTGAGATACAGCGCCGTACCCAAAAGGAAGTCCAGGCTGCGCTTAGCCTAGCCTAGAAAATGTTCTTTCAAAGTAATTAAAAACAATCCAAGCTCCCTAGTAAAATTACGCACTCTGAAGAGCTAAAGAACTATTTTGGTCTTCACCATCTTATGAGCCAATTGGTGAATTTTTCGCCTTATTTTTGTCCAGTTTTCAACAGTTTTTTGCGCCCATCATACTACCGACCATTGCCTGATAATCAGCTGTGGGCTTCTAGGAATTATGGTAATTACATTTTATTTTCCAGGTTGCCATGGTCAGGAGACAGCGTAGAGGCCTTTGATCTTCGGGTCAAGCTGCCCCCTGCTCGTCTGTTTACCAGACACGGTGGAGGCTGCATTGTGCACACTGTCCTTTTAATTGCTGAACGCTGAGAAATACCAGTTTTTGTATTCTTTGGTTTGACCCGATCGGGAATCGAACCCAAATCTACCGTTTCAGCAGCAGACGCTCTATTCACTCGACCACTCATCTAGCTACAGTTTGCTATATTATAGCCAAATATTGCTATATTTTCTTTGTAAGATTGTGCAATTATTAGGTTGAATAACAAAGTTGAAAAAATCAACAAATAACGTAGACTACAGTCGAAAAACACATTTGTTTTGGCACTCATCTTTGACGTCGGAGATTTAATGTTTTCACAGTCTGTTGTTTTGAATCTTCTTTACAGACAAAAGAGACAGGAATATATTTCTAAAAACAAGAGAATATTATTAGAGTACCGGTACATCATTCAAAAATTGCTTTTTATCCTCATTAATCTCCACAAGCAGGAAAGAAATGTTAGTGCTAACTTATGTCTACCCACTAACGAATTTACCATCTTAAGCTTTCGATCAATTTTTCTTTTTGCCGGTTTGTAGTTCTAAGTACATTCAAACCAAGTTTTTCACTGCTGACCAAAATGTTGGGATAAGCCTAAGATGCATTCTCACCAAAATTGAAGTTTCTACGTCTTGTCGTTTCAAGATATTGCAGTTCAAAATTGACAATTTTACTCTCATTTCAGTGTTGCCTTGTCAATATGTGAGAGAAGATTAACTTTTGAAAAGTTGGTTTATTTTATTTAAAAGCAGCAGCTAATTTTACAGTTCTGAACATTTCCTTTATTTTGACAATAACTCTGCCGCAAAGCATTTATTGAGAATTGGGAACATGCAGTAACTTTTTTAAATTATGTTTCTAATTGCAACCCTGGTCAAATTTCTAGGGGGAAAAACCTTTCTAAAAGAAAATCTAAGCTGTTATATCTCGGAAACGGAAGGTCGTAAAAAGCTCAAATTTGGTGAAGTTATAGTCTTCAGACCTGTCAAAAAATTTAAAGAAAAAACCGAGTAAAAATTTTTTCTACCTCAATGCCCTTTTAAATTTGCGGCTTGTTCAAATCCACCAAGCAGTGACAACGGAAAACGTGTTATTGAAAGAAGCCACATTAACGATCAAAATAATGCTTTAAATGTTTAGATTATGAACGTCAAATCAGTTGGTTAAAACAGCAAATTACATTTGGCATATACAACGCCCCGTCAAAATAATTTTAGAATTTAATGATTTAGAGCAGGCACACAAGCAGGATTATTGCTGAGGGGTGAGGGAGACATTGAAATTTTTTTCTTTGAAAATCTTATTTGGGTGGCTTGTTTAGCAAACTGATGCAATTGATACTTAACATACCGCAGTAGGTCATGAGAGTCTGGAGGCGCTGCCGGCAGCGAGGCAATTGATCTAATTTTGGGGAAAAAATAACTGTTTTAACGCTATTTGGATCAAGTTTTGCTCATTATGGAGTCATTTGGAAAAACTAAAAGGCTACAGTAAGATTTGAAAGCCAGTCGAAAAAATTCGATTTTCATGCCCCTTTAGCCCTCTCCTTTATCTATAGGTTAAGTCCAAAACACGTTCAAACGCTTGCATTTTGAGGTAGAAAATTTTAAGGACCTGGCTAAGGGGAAGGGGCTAATGCCCCCGTAGCTCTCTCTGGTTGCGCCACTGTGTGCCGGTACCAATTAAGTTAGTTTTGGTTGGCATTGCAAAAAACAAAGGCATATTGGTTTATTTTCTGGTATGGTTCATAGAATAATAAATTTGAAAAACAAAAGCAAATCATCTTCTAACACTTTGTTTCTTTAATTCCCAGACCCATGCGTCATACAATAATGGTTCTTACAATAAACTAACTTTCTTAACAAACGTACAAAAACCATCAATATTGTCAAAATAATCGTGATAACGTTAAATCTTTTACATTTAGGAAACCTAAAAGTCTGGTGCATTTATGTAATAGTATTTACACCTTAATTTACCAAGTTACCTAGGCCAGAAAACGTCAAGCAGAAAAACAGAAAAAGGCCATCGCTAAACGTCGAACAGGGGAGCTGCGAATATTCATTCTCGTATTTGTTGAATCGAACCGGCCGCAAATTGAACCCAAATTTACCGTTTTAGTCCCAGGAGCTTTATTCATTTGACCACTGATCGCTTCATATTCTGCGCCAGCACGATCGCTACTTTACAGCGTATCGCTACTTTAATTTTTAAGACTGATATGTCATCTGTTGTTTGATGAACAGAGTTGCTACGTACCATTTACTGTACTTACTAAATTAACTACATCGTCTCGTTTTGTGGTTTCTAATTTGTCAAGAGCTCTTTGAAGAGTTGTTTTGTATCTTTAATCTTTGGCCAGCTAAACTTCAATAATTGTGGTAAAAATGGGAAGCAGCAGCATCAGAATGAAAAGAAAAACTGTTGCAATCATATTGTGCGGCAAACTTCCACAAAATACTCATTTGAT
Source organism: Trididemnum nubilum (assembly GCA_963965965.1). Lineage (NCBI taxonomy): Eukaryota > Metazoa > Chordata > Ascidiacea > Aplousobranchia > Didemnidae > Trididemnum > Trididemnum nubilum. The sequence continues at coordinate 22,356 of CAWYPQ010000513.1, read as the reverse complement.
CAATGCTTTTCCGATGATATAGAGCAGTCTCATATTTCCATTCAATTTTAGGAAAAACTACTGTAACTTTCTAATTTAAGCATCTACAACGTAGAATACACTTATTATGAACAATCAGGGCTTGCGAGAAAGGGGTTCAAGGAGTACATCGTACCCGGGTCTTGGTTTAGGGAGCCCGGAAGGGCTTATAAGTTCACGCGTACTCAATTAGTAGTAGTTCGGTGTGCATGCATGCAAAAGCCTGTTGGATTTCCGGTGGAGACTTTTTTTTGGTCTTCACCCAATTTCTGAGAAAAAGCGGCAGGATTTCCGATCAAGACCTTTTTTTCGGCCTTCACCCTTTTGGTCCTGGCCTTGGCAAAAGAGCCCGATAATATCTTCGTACCCTCTGATAAGATTTCTCTCTAAGGACCAGAAAACAATAATATTACACAACTACAAACGCAATAAGCAGTATTCAGCAAAGTCAACTTCACGATTCGATTAACCTCAAGGAGGAGAGGAACATGCTTTGTCATAGTAATCAACTACGCTACAACGTACATAAAGCATACATCATCTTCTACAGCAAATGTGCAACAATTCCAAGTTAGTCATTTACAGCAGGATACAAGGGTGTCTTTCTTTTAGGTGGCTGTTAAACCTTCGGAGAAAATGTCATGATGCCATTTAGGAGAAGCATCTACAGTCGCTGGCTATTTTTGCAATTTTGTAAACAGCGATGGCAATTTTAATACTTCTGCAAAATATTTTAAAAGTGTGTTTTTTAGTTGCGAGGTAAATACTCTTTTCCGGTTGATGAATTCAGTTGAACTTTTAAACTCACTCCACCCCCTTTCTTATGCTCCTAATTAGTGTGAAAACTTGAACGTAGAAACAATATTAAGGTAATTGCTATACGTAAGAAACATAATTATTGCAAACTCTCTTACAGAAAATAAAACTAGAATAATTAAAGCTGTTTAATCGTTTGGCGTGCTTCTGGCCTAAAGGCTACCAGCGCGGAAGCCTAGAAAAAGCCACTAGTAAGGCGACTACGTAAAACACGCAATGCGAAGAAATTGTCTTCCCGTAGGAATCGAACCTGCAGCCTTTGGATTACCGGTCCACTACTCAACTACTTGACCTAGAGAAGACGTCTCCTTCCATGCTTAATTTTGGCTGTTTAAACCCAGCAGCTTGCTTGTTGTATAATTTCAATAATAAGTCAATTTTTTCGCATTGCTTGTTTTACGTAGTCGCCGTTCGGGTGGCTCTTCCCTAGGCTTCTGCGCTGGTAGCCTTTAGGCCAGAAGCACGCAAAACAATTAAACATTAAAACTCTGGCCAGCAAACATCAAAAACATCATAATTGACTTATCATGGAAAGAATTAGAGCTTACATTCATAACACATTCTCAGCAATTTTCACACAAAGAATTTACAAAATTACAAAAAATTCAAAAAAATTACAAATATTCACAAAACATTTTAAAAAATTTCCAAAAATTTTCAAAAATTTACAATCATACTAACAGTAAAGCAAACACAGACGGTAAAACAGCAAAAAACAAAAATATGCTCGACATTACAGTAGTTATTGGAAGCAAAAAGAACCACATGTAAGTAGAGCCTGTAGTATACATTTTGACTAATATCTTTGAAAACAACTTGCATTCGAAAAATGGTCAATCAATAATAAATGATATTAATAAATTATGTGGAAATATCGTAGAAATATTAATTAAAGTTTATACATTGATTAATACCTTACTAATCAATGTCGATCAATTAATTTTAATGAATTAAGACATCGGTGAAAGCTCTAAATCATTTTACTCACTTTAAGCTTTATTGTAAAACTATTAATTTTATTCACACAGTTTTTTTTACTTTGAAAATCTTTCAACTAATATTTTTGTGTAAAAAAAGTCAACATTTGCTGTCTGGATGATTGGCCTTTGCTAAGAAAACATAGTGGTATAATTTTCTTTCAATAATTTCGACTATTATCCACGTTGTGATATTCAAATGGATAATAACTTAGGGTCATATGCGCCAACATTGATTAACTTTGATCCAAGCATTAACAAAACTATAAGGAAAAAGTTTAAACAAGGGGCCAAGCAAATTACTATAATTATAAAGTAATCACAGAATAGTGTCTCTGAACTTGCAAAATCAGTTTATTCAAATCTAATAAGTTCATCGTTATGGAAGATAGAAAATTAATCCACTTTGGTGCGTACTATTCTTAGTGCACAATAAATGGCAATATAAAATAAATCATACAAAAACGTCTCAAATAATGTTTCACTAATTGGAACAATCAAAGCATTAACCTTGCAAAAATAGCTGATAGTAAGAAACGTAGATAAATTGACAACTGACATCAAGCATTCAAATAAAAGAGTTGGAAAAGCTGCATGTGTACGTGCACATTGCACAGGTCAAAATAAAGCAACATTTATCTTTGTAATTTACAAAACAAAAGCATAAAAATATTAGCGCATTCAGCAATAACTTAATCGCAACATTTAGATGTACAGTGCAATCAATTAAAGCAAAAACTTATTTGAATAACAACCGAATTTTATAGCATCAGAGCTTTGCCAATAGAGTGCCTGTTGCTAGCTTCGTGCTTGATTCTCGGTCTGGTCAAATCAAAGATTGGTAAAACTGTTCACCATCAAAGCTCGGTCTACAGTAGGCGTAAAATCGTGAATGCACAAGCGTATCTTTAGTTTATTTTCAACCAGCAGCTTGTACGCTGCTGCTAAAGCGGTACGTTGGGTGTACCAAATTTTTGTTAAAAATAGGCTAAGGATACGCTCTTACGTTCACGATTTTACGTTAAGTATAAACAGTGCTTTAACAGGTAGAGTGTAGAGGGGGGACGAGTTTCTATCTCAGAGCCTCTGCGATAACACAAGTTACCGAGAAAGGTTTTTAATCAATCAATGAAGTTAAATACCTTCAAAAAATCTTTACATACGGATTTTGAATAAAGTGTTATGCAATAGTAGCGTGTTTACAATTGGATGAAGAATATAAGAGTTTGAATGTCGACCATTCTAAACATAGTTTTAATTGAAGTACATATAATGCTAGTTTTCTTGGTGTTTTTCTACTCTTTCACGTTGATACATCTTCATGTAACGAGTGAGAAGTTTGAGACGTGTTGTAACTGCAACAGCTTCATCTGCTTTTGGTAGCTTGTTGTGAATGGATAAAGATTCTTCAAAAAAAGAGTGAGCGTATTCGTAATCATTTTTTTGCATGTGACAAAACGCAATGTCGAAAAGAACGCTTTCATACTCGTGGAACATTTTTCAGATGTGAAACAGATTTTGTGGACAAGTGAGGTGTCTGCAGTGCTTTATCGTCGTCATCAAAATCATAGCAATATGCTTCAAAAGTTTTAAAAGCAGCATCCAAATATGGCAAATTTTCTTCAAACAATCCTATAGCGATAAAATATTTCCCAACGCTGTGGAAGGAATTTGAAAGTTGTAGCGATGAATTCCCAAACTTTTCTTCAAATCTTTCATCATTTTTGTAATTCTTGAGCATTTCCATGGCAAGTTTGAAAGATATGTGTGATTCTTCATATTCACCCAAGTTGATTGAACTAGCACCTATGCTGTTGTACAGCATAATGCAACGCATTTTATATCCAAGAAACTCTTTCCTCATAGCAAGAGCGAGGGAAATCGTAAATATTTCAAGTGCTTTTTTGTAGTTCTTCAGCTTAAAAAAACAACCGCCGACTCTAGCATGAAATCAAAGCGCATCATCCTCAACAAAATTTGAGTCTGGGTTTATGGCAAGATTGGAAGCAAATTTGTTTGATTCTCTTAAAAAATTTTCACTTCCTGTGCGTAGATAGATCTGCATGTGGGAATGCAAAAGTTCAGCTGATAATAAAGAAATTCCTTTGGCTGTACTCAATTTTCGGAAAATGCTAAGAGAATTTTGAAAATATATTACAGCTTGTTTCAAATAATTGTGCTTTTTGTACCATAGTCCAATCTCAAAATAAATTTTTGCCAGAGTTTCCACTCTTTTCTTTTTCAAAGCAGTGGTAAATGTTTCAGTTTGCCACTTTTCCAATTTCCAATCCGCTGAAACTTCCAAAGCTTTTTTTAAACAAATGAAAGCTTCGTCAAACTTTCGCAATTTTAGTAAACAGCTGTTAAGATTTAGAAAAGAAGCTGACCATTGGAAAACTTCTGGGAGCATGTAAATTTTGAACTTAACATCGTTTTTATCATAATCATCTTTATTATGAAAATCATCATCAACGGCGAATTTGACCGCTTGATTAAAGTAAACCAGCGCATTTTCATATTGCTTCATCTCCATGAGACAGCTTCCAATGCCGTTGAAGTAAACGACACGCGAAGATAACTCTATGCCAAAATGCCCTAACGAAGATCCAAAATTATCGTGTGCTTCAAGACTCAATACTAAACCAAACGAAATTTGAAGGTGATAAAGGGATTTTTCAAAATTCTTCATCTTGAACCAAATGCCTCCAGCAATTAGGTGTATCAAAATGACATATCTATGATCGATATCTGTTTCAGAGTTCTCTATAGTGTTTTCTATGTTGTTGTAAAACTTATTGACCTCAAGTTGTCGAAAGAAAGTATGCTCATCCAATTGGTGTAAATGCACCAACGCTTCATCAAATCGATTCAGCTCAACCAAGCAGTTTGCAGCAAAAGCAGGAATAAGGCCAAATAGAACAAACATAACCCTTTTAATGTTTTTTTTTAAGATTTGACACTTCATTGATTGAAACCAACGTTGAGAGATATCTAAATACGCTTCCCAAAACTCTAACGCTTCTTCATAATCATTTTGTTGCAGAACGTATAAGCTTTTAAGAACATGCATGACGAAATATGACAGATCATGCTTTGAATCCAGAAAATCAGCATCAGATATCGGTAAAAACTTTGATACGTTTTTTAGCCTTGTTTCTAAATCTTGAATAGATTTGTCAAACAAAGAAAACTCCATTTCAATTTCTGAATGCTTATCCGTCGAATGTGAATTGTCATATCTTCGAGAATCCATCAAATTGCTGTCGGACGAATCTGAATTTTCGACTGAAGAATCATCATCAACTTCAAAAAAATCGGCGTACTTTTGCACAAATTTCATATCAAAAGATAAAAAACTTTTCCTACCAAACAAGTCTTCGGTCAATGCTAACATCATTTGGTCTAGCTTCAAAGCATAACAAATAGCGATATTCAGCATTTTTGCGTTGGAGTAAATATGATTTCTTAGCTTCCCAATATCTTGATGACTTGAAGTTGCAAACAGTATGTTATTTGAAAATACCGGACAATCGAATCAACGTCGGTAACTTCCAGAATGTCATCAAAGATTGTCTTAGCATCGTTACAAGGCTGAATGTAATCACGTTGGGATTTTTCTTTCATGTAAATTCCAAGCCTAATGTGGCAAGCAATTGCAACTGATAACGACAACTTATGCTTAGCATTTTTTGTTATTTTCTTCTGCGCAGCCAGTTTGTAGACGATGCCAAAACATGATGACGAATCAATGCTATCACGGCATACTAAAGAATACGGCACGGTCGATATCTCACATTCAGCGCGCCGCTGCTAACAGGCCACTTTTTTCGCTGTTGATAAACAAGCGACCTATTCGCCACACGCGACCGCTTCAGTGTCGAGATGAAGCGATTATTGAAGTGAGACAAACACTACAACGTGCAAGTCAGCATTGCAAGGTAACTGAAAAATTGAAGAAAGATAAAAGCAAATTTAGCTTCAATGCGTAGTAAATCCTGTGTAAGTAGGAGTCTATGTGTAATGTTATTATAAGATAGTACGTCAGGCAGCAGTATGATTTTTGTATTGAGCGGTTTTAGAAAGTAAGAAACCAAGATTTTTAGAAAGAAACCAGAAAGTTTTACTGAACAATCTCGACTTTCAAAAACATTTACTATTGATAAAAGAGTAAAAACATGAACTGTATTCTTAAGTTTAGCAAACAGTTTCTTAAAAGCATGAATAAGGCTGCAGTAATAAAAAACAAAAAATAACATGGCGTAGAGAGTAACTATTAATGTAAAGCCATGTTAGTAACTAGAAACTGCCGGAGCAGTTTTAAAACTATGAAAGTAATTTTCTGGTTGCTTCCAAAGCTTATTTTGCTTAAAAACTTTTAAAAGTTGTTTGACTGAATTAGAATTATTTTAGCTTATTTTGAGTGCGAACATTGCTAGATTTAAAAGTGCTAAGATGAACTAAAGTGTAATTGTAAATAAATACAATATCTACTGACTAGTTTTCTTATCAGCTCTAGCTCAAAAAATTGATCATTGAATGTGGTTTTTCCTGGACAGGTTTTATTGCATCGTATGCAATTTCTTTCTGATTGTTAAAGTTATATAAACACTGGATTAGGATATGGTGAACACGTGTGTAGTTTATGGTTAAAGATCTGGATATATATCAAAATTTAAAAAAGATAACGAAACAGTATCATCATTTTCATTTCCTTTCTATAAACCTGATTTGCTGAAGACATGGACAAAATTTGTCAATCGTGCAGACTGGTCTCCAGCTTCAAATTCTGTGATTTGCGTAAAGCATTTTGAAGAAAATTTGATCATTGACAATGAAAAACGAAAAAAGCTAAACTGGAGTTTAAACCAGTGCCAACTATCAACACTAAAGCAGTATTGAAACGACCGTCAACTTTGCCAACTTCAAGCTCATCTAGAAAACCGCCCAAAGTGCGAGTGTATCAAAATGACCAGCTTGCTGATTTCAAAGAAATGGATAAAACAACAAAATTTGATGATATAACCCACAGTCAGGCCCCAGCAAATTATCTGTATCATAAAACTTTGGAATGTACCGTATTTTACAACTTAGTTTTTTGTGCCACAACAGGATTTCCCAAAATATTTGGTGCTATAAAAGTTGATCAAGATTTGCATGTAAAGTTGGAGTGGTGTTGACTTGGTATGCCATGAATGGCTTTTTTAAAAATTGCTGTTGTTAATCACAAATTTAATTGATATCTTGAAACTCTGGTATGACTGGTCTGAGATTTTGTTTTCTATACAATTATCTTCTGAGTTTTGCGTGCAGGTTTGTGCAGGTAATGTTTTTTCATTACCTAAACTTTTCCACTTGGTAGTCTACTCTTCATCACCTAGCCATTATTGTTTTAAAAGTAATGTCACTCTATTGAAATGAATATTATGTGTAGAGATTTCTGTTAATAGTGAAGTAGCAACTGTAATATTTGAAGCTGTATTGCTTCCGAAAATCTTTTTGCTAGATTTATGCCTCAATTTTGCAAGTGTCATGTTTTTATTGCATGTGTTAGAATTAGATATTGTTAGAATTATTAAATTAGAATTAGAAGCTGTAAAACATTACTGACTCAAAAATAATTGTAATTGTATACTTTTTCATCTAATTAGTGCACTTTTCATTATCATTTTAAGTATTATGGTCGAGTTTTCGCAGTGTTATTTTGATTATAGTCTTTGCAGTGTTATTTTGATCCCGCAAATTTGAATGCAGAAGGTACTTGTATTTACATCCTTAATTCAGTGCCGAATGACCTAAATCGCTATTAGGCCTTTTGGGATTAAATTTGCTACTTCTTGTCATTCTAAAATTAAAATGCAGTTTAGAAACGATTCTTAGGATTGCATAGAACCTGGGTTAATTAAATTTAACCAACAAGTGTCATCGCTTTTAATAGTAAAGATGGCTCCTGCTATTTGGGTGATATGCTGCTAATGAGATTGATAAGGTTTTGATTATTATTTCATCTTTTCATTTCATGAAAATGGAAGAATAAGCTTACAAGTTTTTTTTTTCTACGTTGCAATATGCACACTATTGCCAAGAGTGATTTCAGTTGACTTTTGCTATTAAAATGCTGTACGATTAGAATTGCAAAAATTATAGAAGTATGTGATTAATATGGAAAGCTTGTTAATATTAGTAAATATTGCTGTAATTTATTATCTTTTGGTAATAATTTAGTTATACAATGAAAAATGAAAAGTATCGATCATCTAGCATTCCTTGTAATGCTTGTTTGTTCACTGCAATTCTCAATACATCGAAATAAAAGTCGGCCTGTTAGCCTTGGCCTGCTCAATGTGAGAAATCTGGCCGTATTCTTTAGTAGGCCGTGATGCTATTCATTTTACCCAGAGCAGCAATGAACAACGTTGAAGTCCGATAAAACAGCTGTTTTATGTTTAGCGGTTTGGTGGATTTCAGATTGACAAGTTTGAATCTTGTTGCAAATTTGTCCAAATCTTCTTTTACTTGTTTTCTGAGCTCGTCACGGATTTCGTCGCTTGTTTTGGAATCTTTATACGACTGAATGCCGTTTAAAAACTGCTCGTGAAGAGTTTGCTCACCATACACAAAACAAGTTTCTGTGAAGATATCACTCAAATGGTAACCATTTTTAAAATTTTCCTCGGAGCCAAGATACTCCAACATCTTATCAACTGGTTTAATCAATTCTGTTGTCCATGGTTTGTTTTTAGTGGGTTGTGTTCTTCCCAATGGAAACTTACAAGCATGTGGCATCATTCCATCAAACGAAACTCCGCTGGTGTAAGTGTCAAAAAACCAGTCACCCAAAACACATGTTTTGTCATTGAGATACTTGACATTTAGACTTGGTATGATGGATTCTTGCAAATTGATGATAACCGTGTGAAAACTGACTGAAAACCATCGAAAATACTTCAGGTACATATTATAATCAGCTAAAATTTCCAGCAGTATTAGGTGTTCGAAATCTGAGTACGGAGTTATTTCTTTACGAGAAAGAGATCCCATTCCAACGACAGCAAATTTACAAGGTGGTGGTCCCATAATGTGTACACAATACTGGCACAATTCTACCATGATATGTTTGTAATCTGTCGTAATTTGTCGTTGGATGTTTTTCATTGATTTAATTATCACTTTTTGTTCAGATTTTGATGTAGTTGTTTGATTTTCTGTTTTGGTAAGTTTAAGTTCAGTCAGTGCTTGAGTGGTTTTGGCTCTCAGTGATTCAATTTGAGATTTCACATATTTTGCTTGATCGATCAGGTTTGCCGTTTGACAACTTGCGTTTGCTTGTTTCAAAATGTGCTTACAAACATTAGAAAGGTCGTTTTCAATGTCAAATGCATTGCTTGGTCCCCGAGCAAGTGCAGAATTCAACAAACCAACGCTTCTGATCAAAGAAGCTTTATCAGGGCTTAATTTGAGATGCTCAAGATCGATTTTGTGAATTATTTTAGCTGATTCGCATGGATTGATTTCAAGACCTTCAGAATTACAAACTATTTTCAATTTCAAAGCAAGAGTTTTTAAATTTTTAAATTTTTAAATTTTTAAGTTTTTAAGTTTTTAAATTTTTTTAAATGCCCCCTTGTTTGCTTATCTGTCCAATAAGTCCCGATCGCTTCTTCAAGACTTTTTCCAAACTTTCTCAGCAGTCAACGCACAATAGCTCTGTAGATGTTGTTTATTTTATTTTTATCGGTATTGCATACTTCAAAAACGTAGGAAATACTACAGAACAAACAAAAGTGTAAAATACACGAAAATATTGCAAACGGTATTGATTAATATTAGCATGTGATCTACGGACTTTATTGGAGCTTTATTTTAAACGAGGACAGAAAGCAAAACCAATGGGGCTATCTAAAGTTAGAGCAATCGTATTCAATTGTATTGGCCTTAATTCCATTCTTCTTGACCCAACCATTCTAGAAATATTGTATTTCAAACACCACACAAGAGCCTCTCTAATTTTAATTTTAACGAGCTACTCGAAGAGTCTTTTGTACTAAGGCTAATACTTAGTCTTAGCCTAGCCCAAAGTCACTTTACAAAAACATATATTAACCTTTATATAAATTAAAAGCAGAGGTGGAGTCCTTGAGGACACATTTTGAAGTCCTTGGCCACGAAACTTAAGTTCTTAGCCTGGAACATGGGCATCACCAGAATTTTGGCCAGGGGGGGTTTCAAAACTCAAAATGTATGCGTTGCAGTATAGTTTACCGCAATTCTGTGTTTTTATAACACAGTAACTAAGTTCAAACTAAGAATTGCTCAACGCTCGCTTTAAAGTTTGACGGCTTGACGCGACTATATTGCTGCATGCTTTATTGCAAAACCGCAGCCTCTGCAGGCCAAGAAAAAATTACTTTATGCGTTTTACTATATTTGGATTTTAGTAAAAATCGTTCAAGTTTATTTCAGTATCGCGAAAGAATCGAGCAAGAATCGTTCAAGTTTACTTCAGTACAATCAGAAGGGTGTGAGTCAGTTTTGCCAGTGTAGTAGGTTACGTAGGCAGGTGTGACTGTGACTTGTCTCCTGGATTTTGAAGGTATTTATAAAAACTGCTATATTTTATACAGTAGTCTACAGGAGAAAAAACAGAAAAGGTTGGAGCTTCCCGGGCTACGCCAAGGATCCCGAATAGGTTATGATACAGCATTAAGTTAGGTAAAAGCACAAAATTATAGTACCGACAACAGTTATTGTCCAGTCACTTGTCAGCAGGCCCTGCGAGAGGGGGTTCAGGGGGTACATCGTACCCGGGCCCGGGCCTAGGGGGGCCCGGGCTCAAGGGGCCAGGAAGAGTTCAGCTTTCCGAGTTAAGTTTTGGTATCGCACCTTAACACCGTAATCAAACTTGCCTACAGCAAAAATATCAGTCAGCCTATTTAGTATTGGTAATTGGTTGCTATTTTTGCTAAGCAGTCGTTAGGGCATCCAATAGTGGCCGATTTGATTAAAATAAAAGAAAATGTATCAAAAGTCGTACACTTGCACCGAAATTAACGTTTTGTTACATTTCTCTGACTTGAGAGCCCTCATTCTACGCTATAAGAATGTACGAGGGCCCAGATTTCCGGGGATCCAAAAGCATTTCAACCTCAGAGAACGGGTTCAAAGTTGAAATACTATGCTACTGTAACGTTTGTGTCAAAAGGACGCGTCCCAATGCGGTCGACCGGCTCGGTTGAACAACCTATCGAGCTACTTTCCGGGTTGACTAATTTGTCCAAGTATCCAATTAATTTTTCACTTGTGGCTACGTTGGAGCTGACGCTACACTACTATCATTAATAACCCACTCTATATGTATTAGTTTAATAGGTATCTGGGTTTGTGAAGTCTATGATTGCAGATGACTTCTTAATTCTATCAGTACAATATTTGGATTTGCAGTATTAAAGTCATTATATTGTATAATATTGTGTCAATGTCATCATCCCCCACTTTACATACTTTCTTTCATGTATATCACGTTTTCTGCTTGTCGATTTAAGCTAGTTTGGTGCTGGGATGTTGATCAAATGCTGTGTTTTACTCTTGAGAAACATAAAAAGTGCTAAAGCTTCCGGGACTCTGCTCCGGACCCCACTGGGAGAGCTCACAGCGCTCCCCCAGACCCCCTAGCTGGATTTAAACCAACTTTATGTTTAGTTGTGTTTTTCATTGGTCCTAACTGTATGCGAATATCGTTATCCCCTCACTTTGAGATGAAGATCTACACCCATCTTACAAAAAATAATTTAACGGCTTGGACTCCAATAAGGCTTTCGGGGCCTAACAAGATTTGGGGGCTCGGTATCAACCTTTGTACCCCCTGGAAAATTTTCTCTCTGAGGCCCTAATGACGAGCATAGACCAAAGTATCATTTCTTATATCAGCACTAAACTTGCCAAAATGTAGAAAATATCTTGGACTTGCAAAAAATGTGGAAAAATCACATAAAAAAGAAATTTGGGGCAACGTAATGAAAAAAACTCTCTGGTCGGCTTTGGTAAACTAATTAAGCTATTAATTAACTACAAAAGTTGGTAAATATTGATGGCAATCCGCATGGTTGCTAAATAATGAAAATGCTACGTCACATTACAGAATTCAATAGGCCTACTGCAAAGTGCGTAAATGCACCAATAATCGAGGATCCATGATGCACACCAGCACTTAAATTGTAGGGGGAATGCGGGGGTACGCGTCCCTCATCGAGAGTTAGCGTCCCCACATCGAGATTTAGCCTCCCCCGTCGGGATTTAGCATCCCCCTATCGAGATTTGAGCGCTGGACGATCAGACGAAAAAGGTCCTATCAGCACGAATAAATCCCACAAATTCCGGTCGAATATAATTCCAAATTGCGGTGAAGACCTATTTTTTGTCTTCACTTGATTTCGGAGACAAAAACTCTTCAATTTTCGGTAAGGACCTTTTTTTTGGTTTTCACTCGATTTCGGGAAAGGAATTACATAATTTCCACTAAAGTACTTTCGCATTTTGAATGCGTTTGGTCAAGGTTGCAATAAGCGTCCCCCATGCAAAATTTTACAGTTTAAGTACTGTGGGGGTTGCGCCCTGCGCCAGCCCACATCAGCCCTCTACGTCCTACACGACCGCTGCGAGAGGGTGTTTCCAATTATGCGCGCGTATTCCCAACTGCCAAACTAAGACAAAGTATGTTGTTCACCAAAATTAATTTGATACACAAATGCTAATCTTTACAGACCCTGCCCTAAAGCTTGCACCTGCAAGGGTCAAAGTGCAGTGCAGGAATTTGCAACGATAAAAGGTGTTTGCTATCTGATCCTGTAAAATAATGGTAAACGTAAGCCGAACTACATCAAAGAGGTTATACACAACAATCAGTACCACAATCTACAGCATCACTTACATACACTTTCTTCGTATCAATAGCTAGGTTTACGGTATCTTGATATTGGAGTAAGAATTGCGTTTGATTTCTTGGTTTCTAGATATTACTGGTAAAGGATAATACAAAAAATGCAGGAAAGGCAACTCACCAACAATTTAGGTAATGGGCTTCGTATCCAAAAAACTAAATCTCTACAAGTACTTCGATAACTATCTAACTATCTGGTCGAGCCCACGATAACAGAGAGCGGCAAAGGGAAAACGCCGCTAATATAGAGAAGCCAGGAAAGTAGGTCAAGCACGAGGCACGTGCGCGTAAGCCACGTGAGCACTTCCATACTTTCTGGCTAAAATGTTAAATTTGGACACAACAAGTACTGATGCACACCAATCTAGGAGCAAAATTATTGTGGCCAAGAAGCAGTGTAGACTACTCCAAATGAATTTCTCGTCTTTGAAAGACATTTAGGTCTGTCTACAATGTTTAAAGTTAAGCATAATTTATAGGATTACAAAATTCCGGAGATTTGAGCATTTTTTAAAATTGTTTCCGGACGCGAAATTAAACCCTAAATTCCGGACATGACCGGAATTTTCCGGACGGTGTGGTAACCTAATATAGCAGAAATCTAGCTCTTCAATAACATGCCTAAAACGCATCAATAAGCAATTTTCTGTAATCATTTTGTTTTCCTCATGCATCATCACTACCGTTCATTATAACATTTTTTTGACACGCAAAGCTTTATGGCCAAACCACCTGACTCACACATAATTATGACATTGAATTAGCAATCAAATTAGCAAACATTTTTATTTTACAAGAAAATAATTACCAATTATAATTTTCAGTTAATTAAATCGCGTCCTATATCAAAAAAAAGTATGCGAAATATTTAAATACTCAAGTGTAAAAATGTGGAAAATCAAAATATGTATGTTTGATTAGTTTGAAACAATTCCCATCAGCAATTGTGCGTTTTTAGTAAAAATCTTATCGATTTGCATAAAAGTTTGCGAAACTTTTCTGGCTTATTTCTGAAATGTGACAAAAGATTTGATAAACCTATATTGACGCGTTATGCTTCAGTGGAACTTCAATATTGGGATTTAGCGAATTTCAAAATATTCCGAAGTTTTCGCAGTTACCAAAAGTGCTACGGAAAAAATTCTAAAATATTTCTGGTGCTGCCGTTGCAAGTCCACGGAAGAAAATAGACCCAATTCGAAAAATTTGATTTTTTTTCTGCAAACAAAAATATACCAAGTCACGCAGGAAAATGAAACAACAAAAAAATCCAAAACAATCTTTCTGAAAAAAGGTTGCAAAAAGACAATGGACATTTCTTGGGAATAAAGGTGTGTTTAGACTGGACGCGAAGCAACGCCAAGCGACGCGAAGCAACCAAAATTTGACGTCATCGACAGATCGCAAAAGGTTGCAACCGGTCGCAACCTTCGCGAGCGGTTGCGCAACATCGCTTGCTTGCAGGCTGTAGTAAGATAACCTACTAAATCACTGATCGGATATTTACGATCGCAGTTTGCTAGAAAATAATGTAAATAGTTTATTTGTATGGTTTAGCGCCTATTTATCAGTCCAAAGAGTAGGTTGTTGGCAAAGTTAGATACGTGATACTGATAGCCTTAGGCTAGCCAAGTTAGTTTGGATCTAGACAGCTAAGGCTGTAAATCCTAGAGTGATTTTTCATAGTTATGCTGGATCTCAGATCTTCATTATAATGAATACAACAAAGCAGTAGACCTAGCCCCACGACATCTAGCTTTTAAAACAAAACTTTTTATTCTTTGCAGCATAGCAGAAGCTATTGTATCAGTCCAGTGGTTCTTTTGGCTGAGCAGCTTTTGCTTTTTTGTCTTAAAGTAAACTTAAACTAACATGGTGTTGTTGTTTTTTTCAGAATGTAAAATAACCCACCAACAGGCTAGTTTTGAATGTGTTGATAGTGTTTTTACCCATTGTTTGTTAGCTTGTTGTTTTAAAAGTAACCACAATTGAACAATTGCTTGAATACTGGAAAACTCGCAAAAGTTTTTTCACTGTATACATGACCAAGCCAACTTGGTGAATAAAACTGTATTTAGGATTGGTTTCAAGCTACACTGCTACATACAAGAGCTAGATAGATACAAAAAATCGAAAAATTTCAATGAACTTTTGGATTGGCCTAATTAGTAGTCACTTCTTTGAATAGCTACAAACATGGAATTTTTTCTTCTGAATGTCCTCTTACAAGTCTTCTTGTTTCTGAAGGTTTGTGACCGTGATCAAGTTAAACTGGAAGCAATGGTTTTGGACTACCCCAAGTTTTACAATCATGAATATTGTAGTCTGGTAGTAATTTTTTACTCCAGTCCTATGTGATGAAAATAGAAGTGTCAAGTATGTTAAATATTCATTTACTGTGTCTCTGAGTAATATCTGAATTTAGTTGTTTGTGAATTTCAAAATAGTTTTACTGCCTTTTAAAATTTTAACTGCTTTACATGGTGAATAAAGTGACAAAGTAAACTATTTTAAGTCTGAAGTTCAATCGTTACAATTACAGTCAGTGTATTTAGATGAACTAGAAAGCCAATACATATCTAACCAGTAAAAAGTGAGTTCTATTTTTTTGCTGAGGTTACTATTATTGGTAGAGAAGTACCCGGCAAGCAAGTTCATTAATATTGTTCCATTCTCATTAGTCACCACTAAACAAAAAACTTGATACAGCATTTATAATACAAATAATTGGACTGGGGAAGGAAGCGTCAGTTACATGAAAATGTAAAAACTAACAACGCTTTTATTCAGATGCTGGAGCAACAATTTTCACATAAAAAAATCTAAATGTTTTTTTTTATCAAGGACATAACCAAAGAGGGGGCTTGACCTTACAGCTATAAGTTTGTTTGTATCTTACAAACAGTGGTTTGGAGCGAAGCCCTTTGAGGTAAACGCGACCGTCGCAACGTAGCCTACTGATACCGCGAGAAAATGCAAACTAATAAAATGCTCTCAATAGCATTTAACTTCGGACTAAACATCGATAAGCGCTCCGCTAGCGAGTAAAACACCAAACTTAGTTTTAGAGGCTGACTTTTCCGCAAAGCAACTGCTGGTATTACTGTGCTAAATTCTTGTCCTTCGATGATAGCGTCAAATCATGCAAAAACTGCAATGTTTTTTTGCTTTCTCCAGCAAATCAACACAGCAATCCATTGCACAATAAGCAAAAAATCCGCTACATAACTGATGACAAATCCAGCTTTCAGTTTCACTCATAGCGTTAACATTGGGAGTCTTCATAAACAGCACTAAATAACAAATACAAACAACTGTTTAAGCTTACTACAGGTATCATAACATGCTTGCCTGAAAAAGAAAACTCACATCAAAAAAACATCATAGTTTATGCTTTAAATGTACCTGTAGACTAGCCTATTGGTCCACACTCTACAAGATACCGGTTGATCTATCACTACCATAATAAGACATGGATGGTGGAAGCGTTTATCATCATCATCATCATCATCATGTTTATTGATTTACCAAGTGACCTCAAATCACAAGAAAAAACTGCAACTCCCTCTGGGTCTATCACCAAAGCATCGAAATATGCAATTCCTTTAAAACCAACACACAAACTTGCAGAGTCAAAGCGATATTTAGTAGCTTGGTGAGGAGACAGCGAAGAACCGAAAGGTCATCTAAGTCTACTGCCACCTCACCAAGTTAAGGTTAAAAAAGCTGCTTCTAGATTTTCTCAGTCTGCTACTTTCTATGATAAAAAATTTTATGCAAAATTAAAACAAAGAGTTGCAAAGATATGTACACTTTGTACAGTGTATACACAAAACTCACAGCCAACATGTAAAGAAAATGCACGGTAACATTAGAATTGTTTTAACTCTAAGCATACTAAAAAAATAAATACTGTAACTACAGATTGGATAGAAAATAAAATCAATAAAGTTCATAATGCTATTTATGTTTTATAGAATTCAAAGTGGGCAATTGGAGTGAAAAAAAACCTCCTTGCTTTGTTTTGTATTGTTTGCCAATATGTCATTAGTACTGGTACAATTTCCAATACCAGTATATTTCAAACTCAGTCAGTTACGGCAAAATTACTTATAATTCAAGGGCACATCAAAATGAGAGATGACGTATTGTATAAATGTGTGATAGATGAATGCACCATCTCATGCCATTCAAGCAATAGAATAGGTTATTGTTGAACTCAAGCATAAATATGCAACTATGTTTCCTGTAATTACTACTGCATTGCTGATAGAAAGCTGTTATTCTAGCTTTTATCGGTTTCATAGGTTGATAAAAAATGAGCTTCAACAGCTTTTTTAATTCTGTAGAATGAAACTTCTTTTATACTGCTTGGAATTTCATTCCAAATTTTAATTCCTGCGAATGATAGAGACTTTTGCCCTAATCTTGTTCTAGTTCTTGGAAGAAAGAAGTTGTTTTTGTGGCTCAATCTTGTCTTATGTGTGTAGCAGTTTTTTATTAGGTTAAACTTATCTGAATTTGCAAAAGATAATACATTATTGTGAATTTTGTACATTAGCTTTGCAGTTTCCAGAGAGTAAATATCTTTGAGTTTTAAGCATTTAGCTCGATAGAACAAAGGATTAGTATGCTCACGATATCCACTTCTAGACTAATATAATTTGTTATTTTTGTTAACTGAGTAAACACCTAAAGGGAACTTTTGACATCTGCTTCCAGCTTTTTGCGTTTCTGCATTAAAACCCAGAACCGTCATCGTCAAAACAGATTACGGCAAGTTTTCAGGGGAAAGATCTAAACAAATTATTGATAGCTAGTAAATAGGCTAAGTACTACAACGTTTTTGAAGAAATGACTAGTCTTTTCATTTCCAAATTCGATCTACTGTACTTCGTTTTTCACTTGTACTTTACAAACTTTTTTCTCAAGATTGTTTTGTTACCTGAGCCATTATTAGTCTAGACTCTTCTTCACGGTTATTGCGTGATAACATAAAATAAACTCAATTTTCGTTTTACCGGTAATTTCAGCGCGCTATGATGAAACAGAACCCGTGATTACTACAATAGCATGATAATAGCGCTTCAATTATAAAGTACACAAAGCTTTCTGCTCATTGAATACATTTTAAAAGTAAGTTATTAAAATTAGCCTATGAAGCGACCAGTCGCGAAGATTAGCAACCACTCTCGAAGGTTGGCGAAGGTCGCCAACCTTCGCTTCGCGTTGCTTCGCGTCCAGTCTAAACGTACCTTAACTCCAGGCCCTTTTCAAGGAAAGGCGCTACCGTTGAGTGTGTTGTATTGATGGAAATCTAATAATTTGTGATATCAATGCGCAGTAGTGCATAAAATATTAGCTATTTTCTAAACGCGGCCAAGGATGGAAAATAACAAACTTGTGGTAAATCTTTTAACAAACTTTTGTGAATACTGGCGTAACTAATTCTTTGCAGACAGTAGTATATATATTTTCCGCCCACTAAGTTAAGCGCGAAGTTACAAAATTGTAATTGAATACTTTTATTTTGCTCTTCATTTGGGATTTTATAAAATCTTTCAAATAGTTTATGAAGTTGTCGACAACAAAGTACTAGACCAGGGGCGGCTCGTAATGAAAGCTGAAAA
This sequence comes from Trididemnum nubilum, assembly GCA_963965965.1. Lineage (NCBI taxonomy): Eukaryota > Metazoa > Chordata > Ascidiacea > Aplousobranchia > Didemnidae > Trididemnum > Trididemnum nubilum. Next base: position 3,982 of record CAWYPQ010000513.1, on the reverse strand, counting down.
AGTTGCAGCATATCTTGTGTCGACTGTTCGTTTTTCTTTTTTTATTAATATTTTTATTTTTATTTTGGAGGTTTTTAGCTGTGGCGACCAGTAAATAATTAATCACCTTTACCCCCCTCTCTCCCGCTTGACCGCAAAAATTAGAAAATTATTGCATTTTTATAGCTATTTTAGTATAAAAAATTTTTTGGAAACTCTTGAGAAAAGCTGTTCACTTTGCAGCTTTTATAACACATTGAAATTGTTCGCGGTGACGTCACAGCTAGTCTTTCTTCACTCCCTGTTTTGATAAATAGACAAAAATAAGCTATGGCTCGTGTAGGTTTTTGGCTTTGAGAAATGTAAAAATGTGTTTCTGGATAGCAAGCATTGAACTATTGAATTTATCATATCTTGTGCTGTTGTAAGATACTGCGGTTGGTGTAGACTGTAGAGTCGTGCAAGGATATACGCTAAGCTAGAACCTGACATTGCAAGTGATATCCGGGTACTTCGCGACAGTATTCAAATTTGACTAAACTTCATTACGCTTTTAAATAGCGACCCAATGGCGTTAAATTAATTTGTTAATATGTGGTTGCTGATAGACAGATAAATAATTTAAATGCGCCTCTTTCAAATATTTTTCACTAACTTTAACAGCTTCTGGTTATGTGTTTTCGATATTTAAATGTCTCGACAAGTTGAAAACAATAATCATGCAACGTCAATTTTATAATTGTACAGCCAAAGCCATTTATACCATTCTTGGTCTTATTAATATTGCAGATCAGTATTTCTTCGTGGTTAAAATACCTGTCGTAATGATTAAACTACAGAAGTGTACTTATTACGCTTCATCAATTTTTGTTTAATTAGATCAGATTAAGTTCTTACATTGGCATTTTTGTTTTTTAAAGAATTCCAATCATTAAAGCAGCAACTAAAACTGCCAGGCTGCTATATGCACAAATAAAAATTTGGAGCTGCAAAAATTAGTTTTTGTAGGCAAACTTTAGCATTTCCAATAGTTTAGTTTGTGGTTTTGGCCCCACAACTTCGTTTACCCTGATCTGTTTGTAACGTTGTGCATTAGCAATAAGTATTTCGTCCACGTGCATGATAATAAACAAAAATCTGGCTGAAGCTAAAAGTCCGCATACTGCTTTTTCCGCCCGCGAAAGCAAAATGTACGTGAAGACCAAAAATATAAGGTTTCGTTTTTAAAAAGGTAGGCTACTGCTTTATGCTAGAAATACTAACGACAAACGAACAAAAAGGTTTTCATCTTGCTGAATGACTGTTGTGCCTGGTACAATGGTTTCAGCTGGCGCTTTTTCCTCCCCTCTGTTGTACGCCACTAATACAACCTACAATTAAATTTTATAATCAGCAACATTGATGGTAATTGATACGGTTGGTAGTTTTTACATATTTTTCTTTGAAACTGAGGACTCAGCAGCACTAATCTACAGTTCACAAATAGATAAAAAAAAAACGCAATTAATTGATTTTCTTTTATGCTGTAGCGTACCATAGCTCATCAAGCCGTTTTTCTAACTATCAGGCACGTAGCCAGCAAGATAGTTTAGGAAGAGCAATATCTTTTCGATCATCTTGGTGACTGCATGGTTTTAAAACAAATAATTTTTGTTTTGCTAATGCAATTTGCAAAAGTTTTGCATTCGTTTCTTGTTATTACAAAAAGTTTTAGTCGTAATAAATTCCTGAGGCTATTGGCGGTTTAGGGTTAAAGCCCCTGCTACCAGAAACAATGGGTTTTGGGGCCATTTTCCCCAGCCAATGCCTTTTCCCCCAGCGCTCAGAGATTTTGCAATGTTTTTTGCAAGAAATAAAAAAACAGATTCAGGCCTATTTTGGTTAAGATTATTGTTTATGAGCACCGCACATAATAGCAATGCAAAGCATGATTTAAATGGCTGCGTAAAAAAAGGTATACGAGCGATGTCTATAATAGTAATTAAAAAATTTTATTCATTTCAATTCTAGCCATGACAAAAATCTGTTATTTGAAAAACTAGCAAGTTTCATCAAATGCACAGAGCTGGACAGCGCTGTTTCGAGCTTTTAGCTCTCATCGGCAGCCCTCAGCTTCTCTAACAAAGTTATTCCCAAGTTGTTGTGGTTTCGTTTTTATTACAAACGTACGACATACAAACAGAACACAACATGTCACAATTATTTTCAACGTTAATCAATTTTAATCTTTTATTCTTTAATTGAAGGTATTCCCCACCTGGATAACACTCTTGGCCGAACTGGACAAACCTAAAGGGCTTGCAGAGCGGCAGAGGGTTTCTAGGGAATAAACGATTTTTTACTTGTGGTACTTAAAAAGAAAAAAAAACAAGTGAAAAAATTGATGAACCCTTGTAGTAAGGACAACCATAGGCTATCCCTACTACAAGGGTTCCCCTTGTGTGACCACGGAAATCATAACCGACAAGTTTGACGTCCTTCGTGGTCGACTCCTGGGAAATCATAACGACTTCCACTGGCAGTTAGGTGGCCAGATCAAGTGGAAGTCGTTATGATTTCCCAGGAGTCGACCACGAAGGACGTCAAACTTGTCGGTTATGATTTCCGTGGTCACACAAGGGGAACCCTTGTAGTAGGGATAGCCTATGGTTGTCCTTACTACAAGGGTTCATCGATTTTTCACTTTTTTTTTTTTTTAAGTACCACAAGTGAAAAATCGTTTATTCCCTACAAAGACTCTGCCGCTCTGCAAGCCCTCAAAGTTTGTCCAGTTCGGCCAAGAGTCTTGTCCAGGTGGGGAATAACTTTGTTAGAGAAGCTGAGGGCTGCCGATGAGAGCTAAAAGCTCGAAACAGCGCTGTCCAGCTCTGTGCAACTAATGACTCGAGCTGCTTTGTAGCTGCAGGGTTGATGGTTGATCTGGCCACCTAAACTGCCAGTGGAAGTCGTTATGATTTTCCAGGAGTCGACCACGAAGGACGTCAAACTTGTCGGTAAAGTTTCATCAACTTACCTCAGAATTTCCCCCATGTCCCCCCACCCCCAAAACACAAGCACTTATTTGATTAGCTTACCTTAAGCATTTTTTAGCAAGCAATCAACTTTAATCATGTTGGGTCGAATTATTTTACTGATATTTTTAAGCTAAATTTTTCAAGAAATTTATACCCCCTCCCAAATAAATATAACAAAAACGACTTTGAAGTCTCTTCCTTTTCCTCGGCTAGGGCTGTAATTATTTTATTAATAAAATGTGAAGCAGCAAGTTTCTGCGAACTACAATATAATTGTGATTCCTGATGCGTGCATTCCATGCAACTAGATGTAGTGAAATCGTGCAATATATTATTCAAAACTACAGCTCCCAATTTGTTAAGTAAAATCAAATACGTAAGGTTTAAAAAATTTTTTTTTATATTTTCGAAGCTATATAGGCCACTAGTTGTCAACTTATGCAATACTGCATATAAATTTTACTTCAAAAGTTATTATCTTACCAATGTCTGAGCTTTTGATAAAGCTTAGTGAACTGTCAACGTGAGTAAAAGAAGAAACTGCCGGTATAGATTGTTCTATTCAATTTTTAAACATACGGATTTTTGTGTTCAGTCTAACCAACCGATGAATGACATGCTTGTAGCCTACCAGTCGATTAATTATGTAATTAAAAATTGAAAAATATGCGGATGTTAACCATATACTGTAATATGCAATCAAGCAACTGACTGTCAATGATGTTTACTGATTTTTCGCTCCTCTTACCTTACTATAAGGCAAGTAAGATTTGCGTGGGGAGAAAAATAAACCTTAAATGAATCCCCAGACTCTCCCTTGACAATGGGGCTGCTAACTATCACAAAGTAATGTAAAGCGAATCTTTGCCGCAGTAGTATGTAACAATTTGTTTCTAATCTTAATTGAATGCTGTGGCTTTGAATTACTACAATATTTTCACCAGTAGCGGCCACGTAACCGGTGGGGGCTAAGGGGCTGAAGCCTTTAC